>CATIWJ010331252.1:0-11260 GCA_949640765.1 Croton laevigatus | reverse complement strand
TGCTTTCATGTTGTCAGCACATTCAATGGAAGAGGCAGAGGTCTTGTGTGATCGATTAGGGGTTTTTGTTGATGGCAACTTGCAATGCATAGGAAATCCAAAAGAGGTAAGTCAATGTTGAAGTGAGGTCTTTACATTTTTCCATTTGAGGTGTCAGTGACTTGTATAAGCTTTTATGTGATTTAGTCTGCACAATGAACAGCATTTCTTCCCTTGGTTTTTCACCACCTTTTGTTTTCCATATTAAAACTAATTTCAAGAAACTTAATATCAGGCCATCATTAGAGTCAAACTAAATTCTACTTTACATTTCTGAGTATTTATTGGTCTATGGCAATGAAATGAACAGTCTTCTTGTATTTGATTCATGGCTAGCACTTGAGCAACCGAGGGCATTAACATAAGTTTTGACTGTAATTTTCTGTCTGTGACAGCTTAAAGCGAGATACGGCGGTTCTTACGTGTTCACAATGACAACATCTGCAGAATACGAGGAAGAAGTAGTGAAGATGGTGCAGAAACTCTCTCCTAATGCTGAAAGGACATATCACACTTTTGGAACACAGAAGTTTGAGATGCCAAAACATGAAATCAAACTTGGAGAAGTATTTCATGCAGTTGAGATAGCGAAAAGCAGATTCCCAGTTTTCGCTTGGGGTTTGTCTGATACCACATTAGAAGATGTCTTCATCAAGGTTGCTAATGGGGCCTAGCCATCCAACATGACTTTCATGGAGTATTTATAGAGAAAATTGCGAGTGGTAGGTCTCGTTCAACAAGAGTAGTCCAAGTAGTGGTTAAAGTTTTAAATAAAGTTTTAACTCGGGCCAAATACTAAACGTGTTCGGTTGTATAGTTTTGAGTAGTATTATAAGTCGTTTGAGAAATCTTAATCCTCTAACATTTTAGTAAGAATAAATTTTCTTTTACCCTCGTACCATCTTTTTCTTATCCACAATCTTAAAAATTAAAAAACATAAAAAGTAATTTACGTTATGTAGTTTCCCGAAAAAAAAAAAAATAGAGTTTATGTTGCAGTGAATTAAAGCAACTTTAATCTTAGAAAAAAAAAAACTAATAATTGTTTTCCTTAAAGAAACTAATAGTTACTATTTTTTAATAAAAAATTCAATAGCTACTATTTAATTATTTCAAAAAATGTAATAGTATTTTTTTAAACTCCATAATATATTAAAATAAAAGAATAATTTTAATTTAAAAAATATATATATATATTTTTATACACAAATATATTTTTTAATCTTATATATGTTAATCATATATTTTAATTTATGTTTTACAACTAAAAATATTATTTAATATGTCCTTAATTATTTCATTTTTTGTTGTTATTTTGTAAGCTATTTTTACCTAACACTCTTATTTTAAACCATTACATAAACAATTAATAACTAACCTTAGCATGTCCAATGCAACAATGTGTTTCTATTATTTCTTTGCCACGTAGGAAAAATAGACATCTAAACAAACAAAACTTCTCTAATGGTAATGTGTATTGGGACTGTTCAATTGATGTGGCAAAAAATAAAATAGACAGTGTTTACCCCACCTTCCATTTGTAGAAGGCCTGTCTCACATGCTGACTGAGCCTTTTTTTTTAATATTTGTTTTTCTTTCCTATTCGTACGCATCATCTTCTTCCTCTAGTTAGATGAAGAGAAACCAAAGTTTTTAAATATTATACTTAACCACAACATCTCTAGCAAATCGGAAAAACATACTTCCTTCGATCACCGGCATCTTTCTTTTTCTTTTTGCAACCACCGAATCTCTCTATCCTTATTGAAAATCGAATTCCGGCCAAGAATCGGGATGATGCTTCCGTTATATTTCACTTCAATAAAGCAAAATTCATAGCCATTAACAACCTAGTTCCTTATTGTGCCGCTTGTGCATAAAACATTTGTGCTCTTTCTTGAGACCCAATAGCTTCCTGTCAACTGTCCTAACAAATTTATTATTTTCTCCAGCCACCACTGATGTGGCGGACAAGAGGCAGAGGGAAACAAGGAAGGTAATCTGGCCATAGAAATTTGGGGAACAACATGGAAATTAGGAATTTAAGAATGCCAAAAAAAATGATTTGATCACAGTGTAGATGTTTATTTACAAGAGATCATGAATTTTTTGTAGTTCTTAAATTTAAATGCCAAATGTTGATGGTTGGTTTGATCACATGAGGTTGGCTTTAAGGGTTAGATTCAATTAAATCAGCCGTAGCATTAGGAATTTGTTGATTTAATTAAAAAAAAATGGAAGTACTTTTAATTTAATTTAGCTAACAACTTTGTGTTTGAAATCAGCTGTAACATAAAAGCTTCATACAAAATCAACTTACCCACTTTGTAGATCTTTTATAATACCCATAAAAAAGCTTGAAAATAAGGTACAATCTCATGAAACTAAGTCACCATTATAGGCTGTAATTTACAACAAGAAAATTCTAATCTCAATACACATATTTTAGCATCAAAAGAGCAAGAAAACCAACAAGAGAATTTCAATAGCCATGAGATACATAATATTCATGAATCATCAAGCATAGAAACATGTCATGAGGTTTCCGTTTCGGCCGAAAATAGAATAACTTTTGTTCTAGTCAAGAATGTGTAGTTCTAAATATCCAAACATAGGAATAAAAAGATGAAATTTTTTTTCCTCTTATACGTATAAACATTATTAAACTCAATTATTATAAATTTCAAAATCTTATTCATCAATTCTTGATAATTAATATAAAGAGGATTAACAACCTCGACATAAAAATACAAAAGAGCAATCTAGTGTAAATCTCAATTATCGTAAAACTCAAAAAAAAAATTAAAGAACCCATCGCAAAGGTTACGAAATCAAAGAAGAAGAAATAAGGAAACGAAAATTGCAGAACTAAAAAAAAAGCACTAATAAAAGGAATAAATGATTAAACCACTTTTAATTTGTAAAACTCAAACAAAAAGTTACTAACGAGTGAGAACCGATTGAAAGGACAAGTTGTTGTGGGAGTAGCGAACAGTGAACAATGAACAGAGCTATGCTGTAACACCTACTGAAGTAGACATATAAGAGGGCTACACATATCTTTATACGGTATACAGAACATAAAACTTTTCTTTTTAAATTTATCGTATTTATACAATTACATTACAATACAATATTTCACAATTACATTAAAATTTCTTTTACAACTCTTCAGTATATGCCACACTAATGTTTTGATAATTCCTGATGCCACTCTGCTATATTGATTCTTTCTTGACTTCTGCTTCTGACATCTACAAGTTAGCAAACACTAACTTGCTGAGCTATGAGCTCAGTGGATACTTTACTCACACAATTATAACTATCACACAACAAGAGATCATGCAATTAAAGTAATAAGTAGTGTACATCATAGCATCATAACACATCATTGCACACGTATACACAGCACGTTAAGTAATGGTAAAGTATCAAGCCTGTTTGTAGCCGCCTGTCTTTTGTTCCTTCTACATATCCTTGTTCTGACTTATTTTCGATGCTATCTATATCAACCGTTTATAATTCAATTAATTTATTATCTCAATTATTAATAAGCTCTTCTATAAATCCTATTAATTCATTTTACTTAGGATTCCCTCTCAATTCACTATATGTATATTTTGTCTCCTACTTATTCATTCTAAATTCGGTTATGACAACAAGATATTTATTATTTAAGTTACCAATTCATTCTCCTCTAATTTATTCTTATTATTTCAAGCACTACCTAATTTATTAAGCATCATCTTATTATTTCTACTACGCTCGCTGCGCACTCTGATTTATAACCTCTATCATTAAGTCCCTAATCATTCTATTAATTTAGTTCATTTTATGCCTTAGCGTCTCTAATTTTACTAACTAATCTATTCAATTGCTTTTTATTAATTAACTGTCAAAATTATACTTTACATTTCTATTAATTTTATTTACCAATTAAGTCCCCAATTAGTTATATTGCATCTCCCATTTATCAATTTATTATTATTTTCTAATGTCAATTATTTTACGTCCGACTATTTTCATTGTCAATAATAATAATAATAATAATTACTATTATTATTATAATTCTATATATGATTTTGTCAATTCAATTTGAACCTCATTTTAATATACTCACTCGGTATCCATAATTAATTCAAACTACGTCGATCGTATTTTATTCAAACTTAATCATCCTAGTTAGTATCGCTCTAACCAATTATCGTTTTCTCTATTTATTTATTTAGCCACATTTTATTTATTTTCAACTATTAAACATAATTTAATTAATTTGGTACTTTCGTGATATTCGTGTTTTTGGTCAATCTGATTCTCGGTTCGTTAAGCGAAGTCCATAATCGGGTTTAGAATACCGAAACAATGTCAAAAAGGTTCTGTCCAAAAATCACTCTCTAGAAGGAATATTCCTGTCATAGGCGACAAAATATTCCGATCATCGGCCGGTCGCTGGAAACTGCAAACCACATCCAAAATCAATACAAAGCACACTCACAGATTCATCTCAACGTCTAGATTCCAAATATGCAATTACATTTAACGGAATATAATTCATTTGGCCGAAAAAGCTTTAAAAACCTGGACTGCCGGTCACTAAAAAACCTAGCTTCCGATTCCAGTGACCGATCGCCCAAATCTCTACACTAAAATGAAGCTCATGGAAAGGGTATTCAGGTTTTACCTTCAAACTGGCCAATCTACAACCGTAGGGTGTCGGAAACTTCATCGGAGCCGACTGCCGTCTTATACGTTTTTCGTTCCGGCCACCGATCGGCAGCAAGGCTACCATCATCCGAAAGTTGAGGTCGATGGGAATCCAAAACTGTCCTTACTTCTGCCGTCGGACTACCGGAAGGCACCGAGAATCACTTCTAAAGGTACGATAAATAGTGTCATCGTCTTCTTCCTCTTCGGTCACCGCAAGCCGCATTTTCAGGTCACGATTCTTACATCATCGGAAAGCTCTCCTCAAAAGGAGTCGAAATCTACCTTCGTTTTCGTCGGACGGTGGTCGGAGCAACTCGAAAAATGGATCAAAAGTGGCGAATGAATAGTGATAGGAATAGTACCCGCCATCTTTCATTCGCACTACCGTCCGATCCAATGAGAGGCTTGCGATCGTGTCGACACCATCAGACTCACCGAACGGAGGGCTCTATGGAGGGGTGGCACGTCGGCCGAGATGGTCGGCGATCACTGCGCTGGCAGTTTAGCAGCCGCCTTTCTCTTTCCTCTATTCCTTTCCTTTCTCTTTTCTTTTCTCTTTTTTTCCCATCTGTCTTTCTTTCCCGTGTCTAATTTCAAAATCAATCCCTACATTTTCAATTTCTTCTACACTCTTATTATTATTTTATTATTGTTTTACTTAAAATATCTATCACCCCTCTTTTACCATTATACCCTTTTTATTTAAATTAAATCTACAATTTTAATAAGAAAAATTTACAAAAACCTCCCTATTTTTTACATAAACTACATTTTTCTTCCTATATTTTTTTTAAGACAAAAATCTCCTTTCTTTATTGTTCCATTGACAATAATCTCCTTCTGTCTATTTTTTCTGTTAAAATAATGGTTAAAGGATCAAAATATAATTTTACGGGTCATTTTGAAAAAAACCAAAAAAATAAAGGATTGTTTTTGAATTATCAAAATAAAAACCTAAAGACCCATCCACCACCGTCCACCGCCCTTCTTCTTCTCTTCCTTCTTCGTTCATGACCGTCGCCACCACCCATTTACTGACCGTTTCTACCAAATCATCAAAATCCCACCATTGACCGCCATCACCACCAGCTAAAAGCTAAACCTCCTCCACCTCGCTATAACCCTCTACTCAATATACTGAAAAACAACCATAAGAATGAAGGAGACAAAAAGATTTTGGAACGAGGATTTTTGGGTTGACGGAGAGAAAATCGAGAGGAAAATGTTGTCTTTTGGTTCTGTGATTTTGTTTTCTAGATCGTAAGTTCGAAATAAAGATAGGAAGGGAGCTTGACCTTTTCTTCTTCTTCTTTTATTTGAATTCGATTTTAGTCAGGAAAAAAAAAGGAAAATCAATTTGAGAAAAAAAAAATTAAGAGGTTGAAAACGATTTTGAAGAAACTCATTTGTGAAGAAACCCTATAAAATGTTTGGAGCAGAACCACTCAATTTTAGCTTTTTCAGAAGATTTCGAGAGCCACCAGGTATAATTTTCTTTCCTTAATTTGTTGATCATTGGAAAAACTAAGTTTATATCAATATTTGTGCTTTTGTACTTCTTGTAGTGATTTACCATGTTTTGCTTCATTTGGGAATATCTTTTGGCCCAAAACTTCATTCATTGGGCAACTGTATTAGTTTAGATTTTGATGATTCTTTGATTTGAATTTGTTAATGTTAATGGTGAAGATGATGGCGGGCAATTGGTTTCTTGAACTACCGATGCTTCCTGTACATGCTGTTCTTCAATATCTTTTTTTTTCTTTTTTTGATTTAGCATATAAATTTGAGTGTTTTTGGAATTTTGATGATTTGGTGTAGAAATAGTCTGTAAATGGGTGGTGGCGGCTGTCATGAACAAAGAAGAAGGGCGGTGGACGGTGGTGGATGGGTCTTTAGATTTTTATTTTGATAATTCAAAAACAATCCTTTATTTTTTTGGTTTTATTAAAAATGACCCATGAAATTACATTTTGGTCCTTTAACCATTATTTTAACGAAAAAAATTGACAGGAGGAGATTATTGTTAACGGAATAATAAAGAATGGAGGTTTTTGTCTTAAAAAAAAACGTAGGGAGAAAAATATAGTTTATATAAAAGATAGGGAGGTTTTTGTAAATTTTTCTTTTAATAATATAATTATTTTACATTTTCTAATTATATTTTACTTCATTAAAATTATTAAATCTCCGGCTCCACATTTACACAATAATTTTTACTAGTGTAATTTCCGTTATTATAATTATTATCTCAGGCTCCACTATAGTCGTACTTTTTCGACAACTAGAATATGACAAATTATGATCATTCTCATAATGTCCTCTTTTATTGATAATTATTTTATTGGTACATGTTTAATACTTGGTTTTATTTTTATTGACTACATTCGATCCTGCGGCAAATCATCTTGTTTCATATTTATTTCGATTCCTTATTGATATTCGTAATTTTATTAAATAAATTCGATTAAAACGCATTCAATTGATAACTCTAGGTTCCAAGGTACTGTCGTGCGCGAGACTAGGTGGTTACGAGTAAGACGAGCCTCAGGAAGACCATCGCAAGCGCGATAACCACACGATGTGTGACGGTCGCGTGCGCGATGAATACCATAAAACCCCCTATTTCTCCGCATATAAGTCGCGAGCGCGACAACCACACTGAGGCGTGATGGTCACGGGCGTAACACCTGATTGGGATGTGACATATGTAGTCCACAGGTGAAAATCCAAGAGACCAGAGCATCAAAGTTATGGATAGAAACTTGATCTTCAAAATTCCAAGGGGAAGATAGACAAAGTCAGGTGAAAGTCCAAGAGACCACTTTGATCGTCAAAATTTCGTTGGGGAAAACATAAAATCATCGAAATTAATGATTGCGTTGGGAATTGTTAAATTTTTTATATAGGTTTCTAATATTTGGGGCCTTAAAAAATTAGGGGCCTTGTGCAAGTGCTCTGCTTGCACATGTTAATCTACAGCTCTGCTAGAAACATATCAATCATGTTATGATAATGTAATTTGTACGTATTGAAGAAGATCAAAGATGACAATGGAGCTAATTTTCTGGTGGCTTACCATCTCCGCCGTATTTTTCTACCAATCGTGTTAGTATCTCACTCATTGGAAAGCCGATGAATCTAAACTCAACAATATTGGAGATAGGGGCGAGCATGAAAAATTGAAAATCAAACCAAAATCGCAACGAACTAAAAAATCGATTAGCTGAATGGTTTGGTTTGGTGTTCGTTTTTAGGAGTATGAGAATCCAATTGAACCACTATATGTGTGTATTATTTTCTAAGCTAAAATCCTCTTAAGCTGCCTCATCTCTTCTCTTCGTCTTCACCTTCTCTCCTTCAACCTAATCCTACTACCCTTTTACTAACGCCAATTAGCCTCTCTTTTCTTCATCTTCATTTTTATGCATTAGTCTCCATCGTACTGTAGCATCTCTTCTCTCATTATCTATCGTTTTAGCCAACCTTCGCTAATCGATCTTCCCTAACACCGAACCAAACCATTCCTCACCCACCGACGAAACTGTGGGTTCCAGCTAGCCTCCGTGAGGTCCATTCATGCTGCCGTCTTCCTTGGCTTCCCCTGGAACCCATTGGACCCCAACAACTCCCTCATCCCGACCTTGCTTCCACCAGCAGCTCCTCCATTATCGAGAATATCATCACTTTTGACGTTGGCTATTCAATTACCGAGGTTATTTATGGTTTGGGTTTGTCACGCCCGAAATCTGTAACATCTAAAAAGCTGTGTGATCTAAGTATGAAAGAATAAAAGTGAGTAACAAAAGGAAAGCTTAATGGAAGCAATATGTTGTAAAAGAAAAATAAATGAATTATAAGCCCAATAAACACGTTGTAAACTATGAGTTAAGAAGTTGTGGACATAGTAAACAAAAAGCAAGCAAGTTATAAATATAGTAAGCTTTTGTAAACGAAAAGTAAACTAATAATAAATGAAAGGTAAGTTAAAATGAGAAACAAGGAAATGTGTAAATTATACACATATTCTAAGCAGAGGAATATGGAAATTAGGTATAAACGTAATACCCGACAATTATAGATTAAGGCGATGCAGTCTGGGTACGCAGATTCGGAAAAATCGCGAAGAAATTCGCCGAACCTCCGAAGTTAAACGTGCTTAGGTTAATGTCAAGGGGAAGATGGGTGACCTCCGTGGAAAGTCGGCCCTAAACACGTAAATTCGGCAATATGAGTTACAGTAAGGTATCAGACAGGTATCGACCACATCCAAAAGGCGAAATAGAGCCGAGAGCCTACGGGTGTTCATTCGTTAAAACGTGAAAAATTTTTCAAAACTCTTCACCAAATAAAAAATAATAATAAAAAAATTTTTTCCAGACGTTTTAATGAATTAAATAATTCTTACGAATTCTCCAATTAACTGAATTTAACGAATAATTTTCTAATTTAACGAATTTAACATTTTTAACGGAATTTAATATTTTTAATGAAATCGAATAGTTAAATTTAACCAAACATACAGTAAATGTACTATTTTTCCAATTACAATACAATGGAATTTAACTAAACATAGAACCATTATCGACAATGCTGTAAAAAGATTAACATTTGTCTATGATAAAAGTTCACATATGTAAGCCAAAACTATGAACTAAAGGAAAAGGAAGAGAAAACGAAAGAAGATAAAGAAAAAAGGGATAAAAAAAAGTAAGAAGAAGAGGAAAATGAGGCAGAGCCAGCCAGATTTAATTTGTTAAATGTTAAATTCGTTAAATCGTTAAAAAAATTTCTTCTAATATGAATTTCACAATTTAACGAATTAAAAAAAATCTCTTACGATTTAACGATTGACAAAATTTGTTAACGTTAAAAATTTCGTAAAAATCGTGAAATTCGTGAATTTCACATTTAACCGTTTTCATTTGAACACCCCTACCAGAGCCCAATGAGACCTAATGGTAATTTTGGGAAAAGTTAGGGACTAAAATATAATTTTTCTAAAAGTTGTGTAAATCTTGAAAATATGTTAAATATGAGATCTTGAGATTAAATAGATCACAACGGTGAAATTATGGTAGTTTCCGGAACCGTATGTTAGGAGAATTATGTGAAAACATGAAAAGTAGGTTTACGCAGAATGTGCGGGTTCGATTTAGATTTTGGACCCTAAGACAATTTAATTTGTAAAAGTGAAAAACATAAAAGTTGTCACTTTATATGTTAGCTAAATGTAAAAACAAGAACCACCTAATTTGGACATATATGGACGAAGTTATGATGGAATTAGTAAACAGTGCGCAGGCTGCCCCGGGCAGCGCGACCTGATCGGACAAAAAACGATGCTGAATATTATCTATGAGTCGGTTTGATCTGAAATTTTAACACGATGTATATTTAGATGTCTAGTTTCGTTTGGCACAAGAATTGTTGAATGTGGAGTAGTATGCAAAAAGTTATTAATGAAAGGCGGCAACTAAGTTAAGTAAGGACCTTAAAAGGACTTAATTGTAATATTTTACTAAATGAAGGAGGCTATTCGTAAGAAGTAAAAATAGAACCATGAACTTGTTTACCAAGTAAAATTATGAGTGAATGACACTTTGGTTGATCTTAGCCATTGAAATAAATTGATTTGGGTGAATTCTAGCCATTAGATTAGAAATTAAATAAATCAAAATTAAAATAAAAATATATAAAGTTAAAATCAAGACATAAACTTTATTTTGGAAGAACACAAACTCTTCTTCTTCCTCTCATGGTAGCCATCCCCTTCCACCTAAGAAAGGCCATAGATTTTCATGATTTTTAAGTCAAAACTATTAGGAGGAAGATGAATTTCAAGGTAAACCCTTCATATCTATTCTTATTTCTTCCATTTGATCATTAGTTTATGAGGCTAATTAAAAAATAAATTGAATAAATTCTGAAAATTCTATGACAAAATAATTGATTAATTAAGATAGGAATATGAATTGATTATATGAAGGCCATGAATTTAGAAGACAAGATGAATTAGTAATTAAGAAGTTGAAATTGATATTCTAGCAGATTTCGAGGGTCAGATTCAAACAACATTTTTAGTAGGTTAGAGACTGAATTAGGAAATATGATAAGAGAAAAAATTGTAGATATATGTATTAGCTAATGATAGATACTAGAATCATCTTATTTGCACTTGTGTAGTAAAAGTTATGACCGGAATAGTGGTCGGCATGCAGGTTGATGTGACCAGTTAGGCTAACAGGACAGACCAAAATTCAAGTAATTATTTGACCATGATAGAGACTGAATTTTGTTGTGCTTAATGTTCCAAAATCCCTTGTTTTGATTATTTGATAAAACTAACTTGAATTGTGATATACTAATGTTTCAACAAGTGTTTAAAGTGCAGAACAATCATGCTTATAACAAAAGCCTAAGAGATTTGAAACAAACTAGCAAGCAAAAACAAGTGTACATTTTCTGCTTCAAGCATCGCGCGCGCAACCTGAACATTCTTGTAACCATCGCG
>CATIWJ010331195.1:0-12407 GCA_949640765.1 Croton laevigatus | reverse complement strand
AAAAATTTATTCGAGGGATTTGGATTGGAACTGTTTGAACAGAAGTGAAGAATATATGTAAGGTAAAGTGTATGAATTAATTAATTTTGTTCCTATGAGTGGTTGATGTGATGATATCAGCTAAAATATCTTATTGAAGTTTAAGTATCTTCATCCAACAAAAACCCTTTTGTCTTTACTATAAATTACTAAATACTATTATTATTATTATTATTATATAGACATTCTTCCAAGTGGGTGGTCTACTGAAAACTTGATGGAAGAGCAGAAACGTTTTCTGTGAAGTATATTTTTCTTTTCTATAGTAATATGTAAATTTCAAAACTAATATTGTTTGTTTAATGAAAAAAAAAAATTAAAATTTGATGGTAAGGAACAAGTCACACTGTCACTGCCATTGTTGTGTTTGGCTTTAGCATTCGATCTGCTATTTGTGGACCTTGCAATTTTGCTTGCAAATTGGACCCTCTTCATGTACTCTCCCTTTCTTACACTTTTCCTCTTGCAGAAACATTATTTATAGTCCACCACTTTTTCACCTCTCCCCAGTAATAGTACGTTTATAAGAATTTTCTTTTCTTTTCTTTCATTATTTTTGTTTTGAACCACTGATGTCCAGAGCCTTATACCCAAACCGATTAATCTTGTTTGGAGGTTAATCACTCTTTGCTCCATTTAATGATCTATTTAATAGGGATCGAACCTAAAGCTCTTTTTATAAATGTGTTGCCAACTGATCTACAACTCGTGGATTTTCTTTCATTCCATATTTTTTGTTTTTTATGATGGTGAATCAGAGATTATTTTTCAATCACTCCAAAATTATGGAAATTTGTGTGCTTCTATCACTATTTGAGATATTTCCTTTCTGTGTCTTGCAATTCATTAAACTTAGAGATATTTTTTAAGTTTCATTTAATCCCTATATATATGTGTGTGTGTGTGTGTGTTTTCATTAGAGAAAGGACTGATCACGAGTCTTTGTTTAGGTTGTGTATATACTAATCATGAGATTATTTGTTGCTACTTAGTCCTATGACTGGAAAATACATAACATTATCCCTAACATTTACATATTTTCCAAAATGGAACCCTAAATTTTAAGGGTTACCTTTTAGACAATTGAACTTATAAATACTTAAATAAACTTGCTCGAGAGAAGAAATGTATAGAGCACAAATAGTCCAATGCATCAAATATGGCAAAATATGAGTTTATTTAAGGATTTCCAAATAAAAGTGTCTAAGTGATCACTTGTAAAGTTTAAGATTTCGTTCGAAAAATCATGTAAAGTTCGAGTATAAATTTATGAATTTAGCAGCACTAGCATTATATAAACATTTATCTAAATTTAAACTACTTCTAAAAGAGCGAATAAGGGGAATGTTTTGTTCCAAAAATAGAATGTTAAGTTTATATATTTACTAAATTAATTTTAAAATTATGTAGTCTTTATATTTTAATTTTGTTCCAAAAATAGCCCATCAAGTTCTTATATTTACTAAATTAATTTAAAAATTATTAAGCTTTTATATTTAATAAATTCATTTTGAAAATATGAAATATTAAAAATAATAAATTGAGCGAGATTTATGGTTGTAAAATTATCTGAATTATAATGATGTTCATTGCTCTAAAAAAATTTATTATTTCATTGATTTTTTTAATAATAATTTGTTTGTTCAATAAATATTTCATGTCATAAAAATCCAATTTTTATATTTATTATTTTTTAAATTTATATCAGACATATTTTTTAGAATAATTCAAATTTGTCAAACAATTGATTGAATGCACAAATACAAGAATATTCAGTTATTTTTATATAATTATAAATGCTTAGTAGTTCTATTTTTAATTTTTAGAATATAGTAGAGCATTTCATATAATTTAACAACTTTCATGAATTTATTTTTTCCTTCAAAAATCTTATTTATACTAGAGTTATATAATTTATCAAATAACAACTAAAACAACTTAGGAGCGGACCTAACAATTTATTTAAGGATGGGCAAAAAATAATTTATTAAAAATATTAAAAATTCAAATTTTATTTTATTATTTATATTAGTTAGATTAATCAAAAAGTAAAGGTAAATTATTAAAAATAGATAAAAATAATAAAATAAAACTTATATTCAAAATTTTATTTAAAAATATTTTTTAAATAACAGTAAAAATTTTTTAATTTTTTTAATAAAACATTAAAGTACTACACATACATGAATTAAATATATAATAAAATATTTTTATTAAAGAAAATTAACATTTACATGAATATGATGGAAGAAAAAATTAAAATATTAAAAAAATATTAAATGAATTGTAAAGTGATAGAAATCAGACTAGAATACTTTAACAACCTACCCAAAAGCCTCACCAATTAGACCAACACATTATATTACATTAACGTGCCATTTCAAGGTTATTAAGTCAGTGTGGGTAGATGCCTACCCTAGGCTTAAGGTAGGTTCGTGTCTGAAACAAGTACATTAAAAAACTACACTATACACAAAAAATAGAAATAAAATAGGAAAATTTACACAAAAAAAAAAAAAACTCTCATATTTTAGCATAAAAAATAAAAACCTCCCTGCAATCTGGTATTATACAAAAACCTCCCTTATTTTAAATAAGGTTAACAAAAATCTCCAAAAAAAAAACTAATAAAGAGTAAATATGCTTTAAATGGATTTATGATAAAATGAATTTATTTTTTGTGATATTTATGGTCATAGATAACACTTCACTTATAAAATCTTTCATATATGTAGTGGGGAACAAGAATATACAGGTTTATTGGAGGATTGCTTTACTTCTCTGCCTCATGACAGTCTTGCAATTTTGTCAGTATAATTATATTGCCTCTGTCACCAAGAATAGCCCCACGGTTTCTATGCCTTTTGATAATTTTTGCTTCACTTTTGAAGATAGATAGGTACAATCTATTTAGTAGATTGTAATGAAGAATTTATAGCAAATTAATAGCAAGCATAAATACTACCAAGAAAAAAACAAGCATGTTTGCTTTTTTATTTGGTTACATTTTGTTAGTATAATTAATTTACATTGTTATATTAAATTACAATTAGATCCTTGAGATTTGCATTAATATGCTCGCAAGTCTATGTTTGAAAAAATATGACTTTAGATACTCATTTATCATAACCGTTAGACTATCATATTGCTTTAACCATTTGAATATACTTGAGATTTAATCTGCTATGAGATCCCTAATATTGATTTCGTTATATCTTTTTTCTACTTAAACTCTCTAAATATAACCTTGAAAATCCAAATAATTACACAAAAACTCTATATACCCAAAAATCCATAGGAATGAATTTAGGAGTTCATGCTTACAGGAGATTTTGCAAAATAATACATTTCTACTATATTATTTAAATAAATAGTACAAAATTTTTAAAATTAGAAAATAGCACTTTTGGTCAATGTATTGACCAACATAATTTGAATATTCCAAACAACCCTTTTGGTTAAATATTGACCTACAAAATTTAAATATTGATCATATCTATAAATAAATGCTAATAACTATCGTGGTTGGGAACTAGTTCAAATAGTAAAATATTCAATCTTGCTCCTTGGCAAACTATGTTCCAATTCCCAAAACCACACTCGGGTGTGTGAGTATATTTAAGCTAAAAAAAAATGGTGATAACTATAAATAAATTTTAAAATTTTTCAAAATTATCAGATGTCTGAAAAAATGTTTGTTGCCACTATAACGTGGTTTCCGGTGAAGTTAACTAGAAAACTTTTCAATAATATTCTAAATAGTACACAAAAATTTGTAAATACAAATAATTTCCAGTAAATAAAAAATTGGTAAAATAAACATTAATAAATGTAAATTCATGTCAATGTATGTAAATAAAAACCCGTCAATAAATGTAATAACTATAAATGAAAGTCAATGGAAGTAAATACAAGCCTGTATATATAATTCACTATAAGTCAAGCCTGTATATATAATTCACTATAAGTCAATACATACAGCAGCATGAGGGCTAAAGACACCAACCTTAATAGTTTTTGTCATGCCTCGTTTGGAATTAGTCTAGAGTCATTGAATAATTTTAAAGGCAGTTATGCTCTCGGACACTAATTTGATAATAAAAAAAAATTACAAGTCAATATAAATATGTAAATAAATGTCAATAAATGTATATACAATTCAATAAAAGTGAATACAAGTCATTATGTGTAAGTAAACATTCAAAAATAAAGATTGAGGACCTTTCTATAAATGACGTTATCGTCAACCTTAAACCTAAGTACCTTATTGAAATTTGGGGTCGATCATAAGAAAAATTTCCAACGGTGACTGAAACTCACAAACTATGTGCCGTTAGAAAATTATTGATTCTAGATTACAAATATGGTCTTACTTTTTCCCAAATCCATATATTGGGCTGAAAAATACAAAAAAGAGTCTAGTTGTCTTTCCTCGGTCATCAGAAATGGTGACAAAACTCACAAACTCTATGACATCGAAAAACAATTGATTTATAAATTTCAAATATGGTCTTATTTCCTCCCACATCAACAATATTAAACCAAAAAAAAATGTTATTTCTATCTCCTTGGACACCGAAAATAGCGACGAACGAAGACAATCTAAGTACCAAATGACTCGTCTTCACTTGGGCATTCATCCAGTGATCTCAGATGTGTTGTCCAATCACCGGAATCATGTGAAATTGAGGTTGATGTTCCGAGTCAGTGGTGCAATGGTTTCACGATTTTGGATTTATTTATTTTTAATAACAATCAACAACAACAGTAACAAGACTTAGTCTCAAATAAGTTGGGGTCGTTGTATGAATCCTTCAACGGTTAACCTTATCAAACATAAAAATAGCAGTCATCACAAGCCTTAGGTATGACAGAGATTTTACGTCTCCATTCAAGTCTATGAACCATTTCGTATTGATATCTAAAACTCATAAATCTTTAGTTATTATCTCTTTCTAAACTGTCTTAGGTCTTTCTTGACCGCTCTTGGCCCCCTCGACCATCAAGTTCTCATACTTATGAACCGCCGCATGAGGAGACCTTCCTAAAACATGCTCATATCATCAAAGTATACCTTCTCTCAATTTATCACTAACTTCAGCTATGTGGACTTTTTCTTGAATATGATCATTCTTAATTTTGTCCAATCTTGTATAGCCACATATTCATCTTAACATTCTCATCTCCGTCACATTTATTTTATGGAGATGTTGCCTCGTTGGTGCTCAACATTCACTCCCATAGATCATTGCTAGCCGTACAATTGTCATATAAAATTTACCTTTCACCTTAAGGGTATTTTCTTGTCACATAGAACTCCTGATGTACCTTTTCGCTTCATCCACCCAACTTGTATTATGTGTGCCATATCTTCATCCAAATACCTTTCATTCTGAAACACAGAACCTAAATATTTAAATTGTTTGGATTTAGGGATCAAAATTCCATCCAATTAACCTTTTGTTCTGGCTTCTTTCTTAAACTGAACTAACAATGCATATATTCCATTTTGCTCCTACATAACTTAAAACCCTTACTCTCAAGAGTTTTCTTCCACACTTTCAACTTGTGGTTAACTCCAGCATTAGTTTCATTAATAAGCACAATGTCATCTGTAAATAACATGCACTAAGAGACATCATCCAATAAGCTCCTGGTTAACTCATCCATAACTTTGATAAACAAATATGGACACATGTCCAAGCCTTAATGCAATCCAATGGCAATGGGTAAAGCCTTTGTGTTCCCATCCTGTGTTTTCACACTAGTGGATGCATTCTCGTACATGTCCCTAATGATGTCAATATATTTGATATGGACTCCTTTCCTCTCCAAAATCCACTATAGTATTTCTCTTAATACTCTATCATAGGCCTTCTTGAAGTCAATAAACTCTATGTGGTGATCTTTCTTATTCTCTTGGTATAATTCCATTAGTCTTCTTAGAAGAAAAATGGTTTTCATATGGCATAAAACCAAACTGGTTCTCTAACACTCCCATAATCTTCCTTAGTATGTTTTCTATAAATATTCTGCATAGCTTCATTGTATGACTTATGAGTTTGATACCCAAATAATTTGTACAGCTTTAGATGTCTCATTTATTCTTATATATTGGTATCATAGTACTATTTCTTCATGCATTTGACATCTTACGTCCTTTCAATATAGTATTAAAGTGTTTGGTTAACCAAACAACTCCTGCCTCTCCAAGGCTCTTCTAAACCTCTATAAAGATACAATTTGGACCACATGCCTTACCAACCTTCATATGTTTTAAGGCTTCGTTTACTTCATAATATCTAATACGCCTATACCAACTGAGATTTCTATCTGATAAAGGAAAATCTTGAAAATCTTGTTCATATTCAGAGTTGAATAATTAGTCAAAATAGGCCATCAATCTCTTCTTTATCTTATTATCCCCTGTCAAAAATCATTGAGCTCCATCCTTTATACATTTAACTTGACTTAAGTCTCTGCTTTTCCTCTCTTGTAACTTTGTAAGCTTGTAAATACCTTTTTCCCCTTTTTAGTACCTAACTATTGATACAATCTTTTTAGTGCTCTACTACGGGCCTCATTAACTACCTTTTTTGTTTCTTTCTTAGCCCATTTATACTCTTTAAAGACCTTATTTTTTGCTGCATTTGGTAACTTTTTATACCACTCCTTCTTAGTCTTAATAGCCTTTTTATACCACTCCACCAATGTATCCATGGTTCCACTGCTATCTTTTCCTTCCCCTATTTACTTTTAGCCTTGACATCTAACACCATAATGATGTTACGTTATCAATGCTTCACCAAAAATGACCTTGCAATCCTTGCACATACTCTTATCCCTTATGCGAGTAAGTATAAAATCTATCTGGCTTTGGGTATGTCTACTCTTGAAAGTGATCAAGTGTGATCTCACCTTTTCAAAATATGTATTTGCCAGTACTAGATCATAAACCACTCAAATTCCAGAATACTATTTCCCTTCTCATTCCTGGTCCCAAACCCATATCATTCGTGAATACTGTCATAGCCATTATTGTCTTTACCAATTTGCCCATTTAAGTCTCCTCTAATGGAAATTTGTTAATTATCAGAGATTTCTTCCATTAACTCATCTATCTCCTCCTAAAACTCTACCTTAATAGCTCTATTTGGACCTACTTGAGGGGCATATGCATTTATGACATTAATAGTATCTTCTCCCAACACAAGTCTAATATTGATAATTCTATCCCATAATCTCTTCAATTTCACCACCTTATCTTTAAGCTTAGGCTTAACAATAATGCCCACTCCGTTCTTGTTGGTTTCCAAACCACAATACTAGCTGATACCGTAAATTATCAATTTCTTTAGCTTTATAACCTTCCAATTATTTTCCTACAAATAAGCTATATTCATATTCCTTCTTTTCAGAGTATCAACAGCTCTATAGACTTCCCTGAAAATGTACCACTGTTCCAACTCCCTAATCTTAAGTGACTCCCTTGGACTAGCTTCTTTAGCCACATCCATCTATGATGTGGTAGCCCTTTCTTATATGGCACCACATTTAGGCAGTGACGTGGCAGGAATAACTTCTTTACCCATACCCGTCCATGGCATGGGAACCCTTGCACATACTCCACCACACCCAGGTGATGATGTGGTGGAAACCCTTACTTGTTAAACACTACACCTGGTTGCCAATGTAGTGTGTGCCTAAGCGGGCAAATTCCAACGATATAATGACTGTTTAGAGGATTCAATGAAAGTTTGGCCGCCAACCTACCAGAACCCTCTTCCTTTATCCGGGCAAAGGACCAGCTGCGCTACTCACATAGGAAGAGTTGTTATTTAATAATAATAATTTAAAGCAAGGGTTGACTTGGTAAAACATAAAAAAAATTTCCATTTTTTAATTTCAAACCTTAAGTGTTTTTTTTTTTTTTTTTTTGACATGAAACTTAAAAAGTATGTAATTTGTTATAATTTCAAAAGAAAAAATTAATTGAGAAAATAAAAAAAAATTCTTCCAAAGGAAGGAAAATGGGAATAAAAGAATATATAGTTTAAAAATTCCCCTACCCAAAACCTCATCATACCAAAAACAAAAGTAAAAGCATTTCCTCAAAATTTGCAAGATATTAGTTATAAAACTAATCCAAATGCTAGGCAATGTAAGAAATCGTACCTCAACAAATCAGCCTTCAAATTCAAATATTTCATAGCACCAGAGGTTATGCCAATTTTAGGCCTTCTTTAATACAACGCCATCGAAAACACTAATCATCATTTCAGCAAACGAACACCAAATAACAAATTAATCTGATTTAAGAAACACAGAAGAATAGGGATTGGATTACAAAGAGGTATTATAGATGTAGGAGATGGAAAGTGAATTGTATTTCAGAAGAGGGCCTTAGTAGCGTATTAGTAGAAATGTTTTTCAATATCTACTCCTTTTGTTCAAATTGTATAGAATAAGTTGACCTTTTTTTTTTATATGTTTGATTTTATATTTTGAGATCAATTATTTTCTATTTCAATAAATGAATCCATTAATTTCTTCATTTATATGGCAATTTGCTATTAATTGAAAATGATATGCTATTAGTGAATAGCTGATCTCAAAATATGAAATCAAACACATAAAAAAAATCAATTTTCTCTGTATAGATTGAATGTAGGGAGTATTATTTATGTTCTAAGAGATAGTTATGAATCCCTAGAAATTTGTATTGATGGACTATTTGTCACACGGGAATTGAGGATACCGGGTTAATAATAAAAAAGACATTTAAATATTTTATAAAAAATATTCTAAAAAAATGGGAAATGATTTAACTAAAAAAACAATATTGTTGAAAAATATAGGGAAATATACAAAAACCTCCTTGGATTTAACCATATTCTATATTTTTCTGTATTTTTTTTAATGGACAAAAAATATCCTTGCATTTCAATTTTGTTTGACAAAAATACCATTTTATCTATTTTTTCTGTTAAAATAACAATAGAATAATTAAAATATAATTTTACGGGCCTTTTAAAAAAACTCAAGAAATAAATGATTGTTTTGCATTTTTGTCTTTTTCAAACTTATTTGAGACAGAATCAAAGGGAGGAAGAGAGACCGCAACTGCCGCCATAGAACCACCTCCGCCACCATCGATCGAACATCAGAAACTCCATCGCCAACTCTGCTTCTTCGACTTCTCTTCCATATGATACCATCCACTCAGCCACGACCTCTGTCCTCACAGTCAAAATCAAAGTCCCTAAAAATGGTTTCAAAAAACAAAAAGGAAAAAATAATTTTGAAAAAGTAACAAAAAGAAAATAATTGAGCTGAGGAAATGAAGAATCCGTTTGGCAATTGAAACCGGTGATGTCGTTGTCATCTTCTCTTGTTGGACTTGCTACTTCAAATGAATTTCCTTAAATTAAAAATTTAAATTTTATGTTATTTCAGACAAGAAATTCAGTTAAGCAAAATAAGTGAAATGGAAGAGCTATCAGAATTGCCGACAAGTATAATCCAAAACACAAAATTGATTTTTATGGTGAAGACAAAATTGATTTTTATGGTGAAGACAAGTAAAACTCAAGCAAATTATATATACCAAAATCAACGATAAAGAGACGATACAAAGCCCAAAATTGTTTGCAAAAAATAGAGCAATCAAATCTTCAAATGAAATTTCTTAAATTAAAATTTAATGTTTATGCTATTGCTTCACAGATTCCAATTGCCAAACGGATATGCTTCATCTCCTCGATTTGGGTCATTGTCGATGGTTTCTGCATTTTTTCTTTTTTTAGAAAAAAATACTTCATTTTTTGAATTTTTTAAAAGAGCCTGTAAAAATTATATTTTGGTCATTCTACCATTATTTTAACAGAAAAAATAAACAGAAAGGTATTTTTATCAACAAGAATTGAAACGCAAATATATTTTTGTCCACTAAAAAAAGGCAGCGAGGAAGGACAAGAAGACAGGAAAAAAAAAATGTAGAATAGGGTAAAATCTATGGAGGTTTTTGTAAATTTTCCAAAAATATATTAAAATTGTATTAGTGGGACTGTAAAATTGAATATATTAGATTTAGATATATAAAATTTCAGTTAGAGCATGAGTAAACAGCATCTTTGCCAAAAACAAAAAAAATAAGAGTAAACAATATATTTTATATACTGGAATAGGAATGTTTCAAACACACCAGTAGATTTATAAGCATGCTTCAAAAACGTACGTATAATATTGAAATAAAATAAATATTTAATATTAGAATTACGTAGCAAGTTGTGTTTTGATATAATGATTAACAAAAAAAATAGATTAAATAGAATGGGATGAATGAAAGCAACTAGTTTTTTTTTAAAAAAAAAGAATCGCAGAAACAGGTCTCAAAGATCCTTTCACATTGAATCTGGAAGGAGAAAAAAAAAGGTCCTAAAAACAGACAGAAAGCAAAGGTGGTCCAAAATGTACAGTGGTGGTCCTAGATGTTGCCTTACTATTGGGCATTCACGTGGCATACATGCAACTCAAGGACCCATTTGGGTTTCGGATCTCATGCATTACACCCATTTTAATTCAATTTTCAATCATTTTGGGAATAAAAATTGATCTTCTTTTTTTTTTTTTTTATGGCCTCTATTTTTGGGTTTTATATATAATATCATGCTTCAATTGTCAAGGGAAGCTTCTTCTGAAAAAGTACTTGACATGGCGAATAACCAGTTTTAAGGTTTTACACTTTTCATGGTTATTGTAATTGTTTTTTGATAGAAACTTTTCGTAGTTATTTATACTTATTAATAAAGAATTTAATGTTTAATTCTTGTATCCATTTCTATGGATATTTTGTAATATAGTGTCTATAATTAACACCTAAAACGGTCCAATAAATCAAAATAATAAGATCAAACTAAAATAGAGAAATAAAATAATTTTTAAATGGAACGAGATATTATTATCTTTTACTATAAAAAGGGTAAAGTAGGGTAATACTGTGCATTTCCAAACACTGCTATACATATTAAATCATAAAATGCATGTCAAACAAGATTCAAATATAAGGAAGACATACTCTAAACAAAATATGAAGGGAAATAAAACAAAAATTCTATTTTTGGTCTTTTTTTTTAATGAAAATTTACAATCCAAATGGCTAGTAAATCAAAGTAGCCAAAATTGATGAGATTCAGGTGATAAAAGCAAGAAACTTAAAAAAGATGCATAGATAGGAAATATGATTTTTTTTTTTGGTGTAAAATTAAATATGAAATTTATAATAATGCAACAACAAATATTCACAAAAGAAACATAATTTAGTACTTTCTCCATTTTACAAAACATGTCACATTATAACATTAAATCATTTTTTAAGCAAGAAGTGGACTGGGTAATAAACTTATCCTTTTATTCTCCTGATAATAGTATATTTACAAAATAAAATAAGATATTTATACTTTAAAATTCTAATATTTAATAAAATATGAAGGATAAAAATGGATAAAAGAGAAAATTTATTCTTTATTATATAGAAACTAACACTTATTTTTGGAACAAAATGAATGTCACATAGTGACATATTTTGCAAAACGGAGGGAGTAATAAAAAAAGATCCATGAATGTTTTATGTTTCAATTTTATTATTTTTATTTTTATTTTTTAATTAACCCGAAAAACCAATTATTAGTCCTCTTATTTTTCAATTTTTTTTTTTGGAAAAATTTTCCAGTTGAGCCACCAACTATAAATACGAGCCTAAAAATAGTATTTTGAGGAAAGGGACTAAAATGAATTTAACCAAGTTGACAAGGCTCGTGTAACATGGAAAAGAATTTTTTAGGAGTTGTTGTTAGTCTAAGCCCTAGCCGTAGCTCTTTGTAATTAGATAGTAATTTATTTATGAGAATACAATTCATCAATTTTATATTTCCTGTGCATTTTAATTGGATGAATTTTCTTGAATAGAAGTTCTGCTTTAGTTATCGAATACATGATCTGGATAGTAAATGTAACACCCTAATTTTTGAATATTAATATTAAATTAGAAATGACTAAGTTAACAATAATTATTAAAGATACTATAGCCGAATTATTCTAACCAAGCTAGTATTATCAGCAGCAATTATTCACCACCAAATTGCTATTTTACTATTCGGTAATAGTAACGGAAATAGTAACGTAAATAGTAATTTACTATTTTAATAGTAAACGCGAATAGTAGTGTGAATAGTAATTTACTATGTAAACAGTAACGTAAATAGTGACTATTCATCACCAACTTAGAGTTACTATTTTACTATTCATTTATAAATTTATTCTGTAATATTTTCACGAACAGACTGCACCGATAGATTCGTCATAATTTT
>CATIWJ010331139.1:0-30483 GCA_949640765.1 Croton laevigatus | reverse complement strand
TAAAATGTGTTTGGCCCGAATAATATGTCCATGCTTCTACTTGTGGTGGGCTTGGAATTGGGTTTAATAATAGAGCAAAAACTGGAACTTCATTTAGTAAAATAAATAGATCAGAGCATCAACTGGATCCTACTATTTTCTAATGGGCCCCTTTCTCTTCTCTTTTTGGGTGATCAACTCCTAGGAAATGAAGCTAGATTTTTTATTTTGGATAAGAAATTATTTTCAAGAAATGAAATTTAAGGTGTACCACATTACAAAGAAGAAAATAGGTAAATAGTGTGCCTCTCATTTTTTTTTTAAAATAAAGGCAGACACACGCACCTAATTAGTATGTTAGTAGGTTAAGGTAGTTAGCACTATTCGAATCCAGGACCTCAGCCTAGGGTGGGGCGAATAGTGGGCCTCTCAAGAGTAATATAAATTTCTTGAGTTAAATTAAACTTTCCATATTGAAGAAAACAGTTATTCTATGATTAAAAATTAGGAAAAATTATGATTTTGTCCCTGTGTTTTGATATAATTGGCGATTTTTCCCTTTTTTTTTTTGTTGAATTTTATTAAAATAGATGGAAAAATCGTTCTTTTTTTAAAATACAGGGAGAAAATCGTCAATTATATCAAAACACCGAAAATCGTAATTTTCCCCTAAAAATATAAACTAAAATGGTCTCTTCTTCTTATGTATGAGAAAATTTAGAAAAAAATTTAAACTGGAAAATGCGAAATTCTCAATGGTCCTTTCTCAACATTTCCAATCAAGAATTAGTTGGATAAGCAGCTTCTTGCATATGTCCAACATAAAAGTTTCTGAATGTACTGTTAAAAGAGTAATCCACAAATTTCATTTGCAGTTTAAAGTACTTTTGCAGTCTCTTTTTCTATTATTGTCAATAATGTTAGGGTACAAATGTACATTTGTAAGAAATAATGTGGGAATGGTTTAATACTAACTTGAGGTTGAAGATTTAAAATAGAAACATATTTTAGTTTTAGTTTTAGTTTTGGTAGCTAACTATGAATAAGAGACATTGCATATGCAGTTAGGTAGGTTTTTATTCTCATTTCATGTCCCCTTTAATGAGATGGGACCTAATAAATTATTCAAATTAATCTAAGGAATTGCCTTGAAGGTTCCCTCATTTGTTGCTTCTGGTCATCTTTTATTGTAATTTTATTTTCCTTTTTGTGTTTATTTATATATTTATTGGAGCTGCTATTTCCAGAGCAGTTTTTACTAATTTCTAATCGGGCCATAAATTAAATTTACATTTACAAAATGGTGATTACCAGCGAAATCTGTTTTGAAAATAGCGCCACATATTCAATTCCATATTTTCCAATCAATTCAACATTTTAAATTTCCAATTAAAAATGCAACTTTATTTTTCAATAAGATAAAATTTAACATAATTATTTTTTTTTCCACATTCATCAAATCTCAGTGTTCATACATATTTCAACCTAGCTGCGTAACATTTTTGTTTTTTTTTTTAATGTACGGACCAATTGTTGTTAGAACCTAATGTAGCATCTAATAGTATTTGAAACTCATATCAAGTTAAAAATATCATATCGATGAGATTTATAAAACTGTAAGTTTGCAAGTTAAATCAGTCGGTGTTAATTTGTAACTTCAAAAAGTCCAAACTCGAATAAGTGACTTTAAATATCACTGTACGGATCCTAGCTTCCGGCCTCTGCGCTGGTAGCTCTATGCTTGGTTTCTTAATAAATAAACGTTTTATTTATATAATTATTTTTTAGTGATGTTGTTATTAGTATTTTGATACATTAATTGATTAATGTGCCTATAGTACATGAGCCAGTGGACTTATATTAGTTTGATCTAGTCTGTTATAAATTAGTGTCTATCAATTATTAATATGACTAATTATAAAGGTAACTTTAATGATAAAAAAAAATAATTTTACTTTAATGTTATAAAAAATACCTAAGTTCATGAAATAGAGAGTAACCTCCAATAATTAGTATTTTGTTTGGAAAATGTCTAAATTATAAAAAGAGTCTTCTGTGTGTTTTTTTTCAAAAATAAATATAATTTACCTTAAATTAATTAAGAGTATGTAAAAAAAAAAAATGTTAATATGATCCATTCTCAAATACTTTAATATAATCTGAACATATTAAATATTCTTTCAAAGAATATGTAAAGTAATGTTTTTTCAGAGAGTATATATTTTTCCTTTTTGTGAAATAATAAAAAATATCTTACTTTGAAAAAACTGTATATAATTTACAATATTATTCTTATTTAATCATAATTAGTAGATAATTATCTTTTTGATATTAAAGGGTAAAATTAGAAAAATTACATTTGTTACGATAAAATGACATGATATAAAATATAAGACGAAGACATACATTTTAGAATGGATGTAGTATTAGTTTAGCTTAGATTTAGAATGAAATGCTTAAATTTTATTTTCAAAATAAAATTTTGAAATTTTAAGATGCTATAAATTACTTATATAGCCACTAAGTTCTCAAAGAGTTAAAGACAATCAAGGTTTCAATTAAATTTTAGAATTTGATGTTAATAATTATGGTAGGATTTAAATTAATTAAATTGGGTATTGAAAGTTTCTAATTATTTTAATTAATTGAAATTATATGAAAAAATTCTCTGTAATAATGTTCATGTTGATGCAGTGAATTTGATGAATTTTAATAATTTATAGAAAAATGGTATTGATCTGAAATTTTTATATATTTGAGTTATGGAAGTTAAGTTTTGAATAAAAATATTTTAATTGAGTTTCAAATGATTTGATTTTCAAAATAATATAATTTCTCTACTACTGTCAGTTGAATATATGTACTATTTGGTTTTATAATAAAATTATTTTGATAGATTTAGAAGTTTTCAAAAATTCTAAAATTTTGTTGCAATGTTCGTAAGGTTTGAAAGTTTGTTTTGCTATAATATTGAAATTTTTGAATGTACGGATTATTTTCTGTGAATTATGGAAGTTGCTATCCTTATATAGATCTTTATCGGTACACCTAGTTTTCATGGAATTCACTTTCTCATGTGAAGTTTTTGGTAGAATTGATTTAGTTTAACTTTTAAATGAGTATTTCAGTTATGCAATCTAATGAATGTTTGTTAATTGAAGTTGATTTTGAATTGGTTTACTTCGATTGTTGAATTGAGTTGATTGCATGCATTCACGTCACGCATAAGCATTCAGTTGCATATGTCTTAGGGGTATTATTGATTCCTAATTATTGGTTAGGTGGTGGTCCAGCAACACTTTAGACTTAAGTTGGTGGATTGCTGGATTGATTGTCAAACCATGTAAGTTTTGTGGATGTATGTGATTACTTGTAATGCTAATTGCTAAAAATTATACTATATATATATAATAAATAGGGGTGAACAAATTTGGTTCAGCCAACCGAACCAAACATTATGAACTGCAGAAAAAACCAATTAAAATTTTCATAACCAAAAACCGAATCAACAGGGTGAAAACCGAACCTCACAACTTTGGTTCGGATTAAAAACCTATTCCAAAAAAAAAAAACCAAATAATGGAATTTATATTTTTCCAAATAATTTTTCCCATATAGTGATAGAGAATATATATTTGTATTTGTAAATAAATAAGCAAAATTGATAAATAGTTATCAAAGTTTATTTGAAGTCTATAATTTTAAAAAAAGCAAATTGGCTAGCACTGAGACAATGAAGTAGGATGGGTGGTGTTGATGATGGAGCATATTTGCCTTACTAAAATGATGGAGCAGATCGACAGGAGTGGTGGCCAAGTAAAGACGGAGGAGAGAAGAAGAAGAATAGAAATGGAGGATTAAAAGAGAAGAAAAGGAAAGGCAGAGCGGAAGGAGAAAAGAAGAAAGGAGAGAAGATGAAGAGAGGAGGTGGCAGGAGAGTTTAAAGGATTTTAAGGTTTTGTGGAGAAACAACAATATATATAATGACATGTTCGGTTTCAGTTCATTTTCAATTCTCATACACTTAGAACCGAACACTTAACCGAACCAAATGGTTTATAGACTTTCAGCTCGGCAGACTAAATTGAACCACTCAATTAACCTATTTTTGGTTTCGGTCTCAGTTCAATTTTTGGTTCGATTGCGGTTTAAAGTTTATTATGCCCACCCATAATAATAAGCTCTTCTTATATTGTTCTTTCTATTTCGATATATTATATTCTTTCTTTACTCAAGTCCGCATGTGATTAGAAGACAAGAAAATATGTATTTGAATAAATATTTGTTGATTTTTTGAACATTATATTTTTTGTGCTGTGCGATAGTGTGTCATATGAGAACATAAGATTCTAAGTCGAGGAGATCATTGAAATTGTTCATTGAGACACTTTGCCTATTCCATTGTTATTTGATATTGATTATTGAGGTTGGTATAAGGAAGATCATTGTCATTGTTAATCGATTATCATTGTATTATTGATCGTTGAGGCGGTATAAGAGATGAAGTATTTGATAATTGGTGGCCCTGACACACCATCATGTTTGAATTAACTGTGAGTAATATACTTGTTTCTGCTATTTTTGTTTAGATTATTTATTTGTCATTCACAAACTTACTGAGTGCTTATATATAATGCTTACATCCTTATACCTCATCATCATCATCATTCAAAAAATTTTTTTAGATTTAAATTTGATTAATTTTATATAATGAGATTATGAATTTTTTTTAAATATGGTTGAAAGTTGAAATAAATTATTTTATTTGTAATAGGATTAAAACAAATAAAAAAAATATATCCAAAATTCTAAAACAACTAATAAATAATACTACTGTTAAAAAAAGTAAATTTTTATAATTTATGTTTTTAAGTGAAACGTGTTCCGAATTACGTGGGAATATAAGATTTAAACTAATAGTTGAAAGAGAAAAAAATTCTCTTATTTATAATTAATTACAAAGTATTTAATAAATTCTTTTTAAATCTATTGAATATAGTTCAATATTTTTTTATAATTTATTTTGATGATGTAATTATTACAACAACTATTATATTCATACAGAAATCATATACATCTTATTAAAAATAATTAAAAATATTACACATAAAATAAAAAATTAAAATAATATAAACATAAATAAAAATACATACATATATAAAATGAGTATTCACGTGTATCGCACGTGATTAAAATATATATATATATATTCTTATTTTGATTTATTAATTTTTCGACATATTTTTGCTTATTAATCCATATATATAATAATTAGATATATAATATTTAGGGTTTTTATGGTTTTGGTTCTACTCTCCATTTGTTATTTTTCGATTGTTTTGAGTTGTCTTCTTCCTTGGCATTGTTGAGTGTTGTATTGTTCTTTTCATTTCCTTTTTTTGGTACTTTTTCGAATATATTTTGTCCCAAATCTTTGACCATACTATTCTATGTTTGATTCACATTATTGAACATGAAAAGAACACAACAAAAACTTCCATTTCAAGGTAATTATATTTCTATTCTATTTTTTTATGGTTGAAGTTAATTATTCCAATTAAAAAGTTTTTCATTATTATATTAGTTTTATCAAAATTTAAGGTTTTTTTCAAGAATTTAAAGCAGAAATTTTCATTGATATATATATATATATGTTAATCCATAAATAAAATGGGAAAAAAGAGATAAAAAAGAGTGAAAATTTGAATATGCTTGAATAGTATTATATGTCCCTACTAGTTTTCAATGGACATAATGGGTTTAAATGCCATAGATAAGTTATACAACTAACTTTTAACTTTTATAAAAGAAAGAACTAAATTTCATATAAGAATATATGAATGATCAATCCCTAAGAAGGGAAAAAATAACAATGAAACTAAACAAATTTTGATTATAACTTCAATTAATTTTGAGTTCATTGAAAGAAAAAAAAAAAGAAGAGTGAAAATGATGATCTATAAGAAAAATAAGACATTAGAAGAGAGCTAGATGTTTAAGACTAAGCTAAATATCTGAATTTAAGTTATGAAAACACTAATATACATTAAAATTTATAAATTTAATTTATATCAATTAAAAAAATGAAATTTAATTTTAAGAATTGCATTCTACACTTAAAAAAAAAGACAATTTAAACCGGTACATATTTACAATCGCATAAATATTTATTTTTGTCCGTACTATTAAAACTGTTACAAAAATTCTATTTACAATGTTCACTATTACAAATTTCAATTTACAACTTTAAATGTTGAAATAAAAAAAACTACTACTGCCATTTTCAATTACAATTACAAATTTTTAGAGAATTAACATAAACCCATTATAGACCAATGATATACAATAAAAAAAAAAGAAAAAAAAAAATGAATCTCTTTATTAGTTGATCATTATTCTAGCCATCAATTATAGATGATTTAGAGATTTTCTGCATGAAATTTGTAAAGGGCAATAGAGTTACAAATTAGGGCACAACCTTTTACAAGTCCTAAAAATTACCCTAATTGGTAGCAGCAGACCAAAACCTTGGTACTAACAGCTAAGCTAATTAGAAAGCCTATATGTCTCCACAGCTTTTAGACTCCAAATGCAGGAATTCTGTTTATTACTCTAAATGGAATCATTTAGGCTTCCCTTTTTCAGCCCTGTTCACTTATCAAGGTACCCAAACCCATTTATTTACATATATATATACTATTTCTGATTTTTTGGATTCTTTACGTTTCCTTTTTCAGGTGTATTTTTGAATTGTTTACATTTCTATTTATAGTAAGTTTTGTAATTGTTTATTATTATTTCTTTATTGATATTGGTGAAAAAATAAATTTTTTAGAAAGTTAGTAATTGTTTATTATTATTTCTATTTTGGTATTGGTAAAAAGTTAATTTTATTGGTATTGATGAAAAGTAAATGTAAAGAAATAAAAAAATCGGAGGTACTTTATAAAGTTTAATCTTTTTTTTTTTAACATAACACTATACAAAGTTTAATATATAGTACTATATTTTTTCCAAGATATGAATTAGAGTAAAGCTACATTTTTCGCCTCTCGAATAATTTATTTTTAGAATCACGTTAACGTGTTTTAGTTTAAAAATTTCCATCTCGAAGTTGAAAGGCGAGACGAAAAGCTTTATCCTATGAATTATTGTATCCCTATATTTAAAAAAAAAAAAATTATTGTATCCAATAATTTTTTGAAATTTACAACCACATGATGCAAATTGCCCAACCCCACACAAAAAAATTTTATTTTTTGCTCTCTCAGAATGGATGTTTTTAACCTCTTTTACTTTTTTTTACAGAGTTGTTTGTCTTTTACTTAGTGGTGAATCTTTTATTGGGTCCCTTTATTATCCTTTTTACTGTTAAGCCACTACCTAACAAATTATAAAAAGTTGCTAGAATTATTGTACGCAGTACAAGATTTTTTTTTTTTCTAAAATATTTTTCTGCCAGCCTTCTCTCTGCTATAATTTATCCCAAAGTATTTTTCTTTTTACCATAAGTTAAAGCTATTGTTCTTTTTTTATAAAAAAAAGGTTAATTCCACATTTCAGGTTATAACTTACAAGCATTATTTCACATCCACTAAAAATAATATAAAATGTAATATTCTAATGAAAAGACAAATTTACCCTTTAAGAAACATTATCAACGTAATTTTGTAGATTCAATATAGCATATCATTTTCCTTCCTTATAATTTGAGGCCAACCATTCTCCACAATATCTTAAAAAAAAAAGGTTATCCTTCTAGAAAAGTAGAATAATTATATTTTCATTGAATTTTAGATAAATTATAGTACATAACTAGGATTAAAATTAGTTTTGTATTCTCTCAAAAAAATTAATTCTGTATTTTAATTTATATCTTCTTATCAGAATTTAACCTTGTTATGGATTATTATGGGAAAGTACTTATGTGAAAAAGTAACTACAGGGTCTACATGTCTAGAAATTTGACTTTTTTTCAAAAAAAATTTAAAACCATAAATTAAACAAACAAAAAGATCCAATTTCTCATCTTTCTTTTTTTTTTTTTTATTTCATAACAATTTTTAGTTAAACGCTTCATAAAGCAAGTTAGTGGTGTGTTGAATAAATTTTCTTATATATATATATGGGATATAATTGAAATAATTTAAGAAATGAATATAATTTAAATATATTTAAATAAATTTTTGAAATAAAAATATATTTAAATACTTAAAAATTAATTTCTAAAATTAAAATTTCTACATCTTTAAATCTTTGAAAATATTGAAAATAATGTTAAAGGTTGAATTTCTAACCTCACACCACGCTACTAATTACTACAAGAAAAATTTATTATTCTCGAAAAAAGGAAAATTTAGCAGGTATAGAATAGAATATATATAGAACAATTTTTTTACCATTGAGTGGCTGCAGCTGGGGGAACAATTGCATTAAATTTCTGATATAAGATTAATCATTTTGTTCCCTGACATGGAACAAGCAACACCCAGTTTTATTTTCCAGCAAAAATGAAATTTTACTGTGATTAAGAAATTAAATCTCCGTTTTTTTATATTCTTTATATTTTTATTTGTGGGTGTATTTTTTTTTTTTTTACGTTTTCATTTATGATAAATTTTGTAATTATTTATTATTTTTTTATTGATATTAGTGAAACAATAAATTTTTAAAAAATTAGTAATTACCTATTATTACTTTTATTTTGATATTGATGAAAAGTTGATTTTATTAATATTAGTTAAAAATAAATATAAAAAAATAAAAAATTCGGATGCAGTAATATTGAAATTTAATACTACTGGTATATAAAAGCTTACTGCAGATTCGTAGGGCTGTGTATTGGGTACCCCTCCCTCCTCCTGGAAGGCATGATGAATTGATACCTCATTGGTAGACTTTCTGTTTCATGCTCTTACCAAATGTAGAACCTTTTAACGGTAATACCCATCCTTTCCGCAATCATAATCCTTCCCATCTGCATTTATGTCAAATAGGATAATTTTCTTTTTCTTTACGGCACAATTTGTTTATTTAAATTATATGATAAATGCTGCTAATTCATTTGAGGGCAAAATATGATTTTTGTTTTTTGTTCATGTCTATTGAACACATTTATTATTATATTTTACATAATTTTGTTTTGTTTCTATCTTTTAATAAAATTATACTATTTTATTTTTTCATACTTTTTTCTTCACCGAAAATCATAAACGTAATTTAACAAATCGTATGCTATCTAAATCGTCTCATTGCCTAATTACAAATATAAAATTATTTTTGACTAAAACAATACTATTTGCTAAAAAAGTTAAAAAATCAATCTATTGACCGAATGACTTTTTAACTTTTCTAGTAAATATATATTGTTTCAGTCAAAATTAATATCATATTTATAATTAAAGTAAAGAAAAAGTTCAAATAAGCCACGACTAATGGATTTTTATCACTGTTTACATTTTTTGGTTGCAAAAACCAATGTAGGAGAATAATGTGATATAATTTTTCTAAATTACATCCAGACTATTATATAAAATCTGATCGGGTTGAGCACCATGAACTATCATAATAGTTAGTTCAATTTTTGTAAAGTAAAAACAAAATCGTTTTTTCCTTCATTTAAAATGTTTTTTATGATTTTATATGTTTGTTATTGATAGAATCTGGGCCTAACTCACCTAAAAATTCGAGTTAACAGGTGAGGATTGCCCAGTCTTATAAAGACTATGACCTCCTCACTCCAATCCAATGTGGAATTCCAACAGTTATCTATATAAGAATAAAAATAAAAATTTATTTAGAGTGAAACAATAAATATGTTAAATCTGTTGGTTATGTTATGTGTCCCCCCTCGAAGAATTAGTCCATGTATACACATCATGTGGCCCACCTGAAGAATTAGTCCATGAATACACATCCAGCGTTTACTCTTTTTACCCTTTGGTAAGGTGATTGGTCCAGGTCAGGGTCTTAAATGAGTCAACACCAAACTTTGTCCAAAGAGTAATTTTATATATTAGAACATTAACAACACCTCATGTAGTTGAGGCAGCAATGATTATCCACTTGGACTCTAATTAGAATTTTAAAATTTATGAAGACACGTGATATTGAATCTTTTCCTCTCTTCTCTTCTCTTTTCCTTCCAAGTCCTTCTCTACTCTATTCTGAATACAAGTTGTCTCTGATCTTTGTTGAACATCCAAATCAAGATGTTTGAATGGAAGCGGAAGAGTTTCGAATGATGACAAATACCAAAACGAGTGATTTTTAATATATGGTGTCAAATTTAAAATAATAACATTTTAGAAAAAATTCGTAAGAATGCAATTAATACGTCAAAAATATTTTTAAAAAAAATAGAAAAATACTCCATTAATTATAAAGAATTATAAAAATTGAGATACAATCTATATCTCTTTGTAGAGATGAAAATTGTACCTATACAAAATAAGATATGATATGAAATTTAAATCTGCAACATGTTTTATTCAGTAAATTCAAATACTTAGTCTTTACCAGTGACAATTTAAGAATATTCAATACTTGTGTCTTTCAACAAGTTTAACATGATGAACTTCAAAATCAACTATGATAACAATTGTCGTATCTCTTCTTCAAATTCTTCTTAACAAACATAATATCTTCAAGTCTGATATATAAAGTGAAAAACAAACTCATATTGAAGGTAGTGGCGAATCTACACTTTGAAATGAGGGGTCTTACTGTCTTCAAAATTTAGAAGATATTTTATATATGAACACGTAAAAATTTGTCATCGAGCCTATATTTTTTAACAAAATTCAAAACAATTTACAACTTTGAATCTAAAAAATTTGCATAAAAATTTTCACTAAATTTTCTAGAATTTAAGAGTGATATAGTTTTTTTTTTATTGTTGTTTCTATATTTTTATTCAAATTGGAAAATACTTACCTACACCGATCTATGAGATGATCTCATAGACCGAGCCAATCAAAATTTTTTTTCCAATCTTATCCCTTTTTTTCCCTAGTGAAAGTCATGAATAACTTCATTCCCGGGACATTGGGTTCAAGGATTGTAGCATTGTAGCAGAAAAGTCAATGGAAAAGTTAAATTTTTTTGTTTGTTTCAATTATGGTTAAACTTTTCTAAAAAAGGAAAATTCCTAATTACGTGGGCTCGATAGCTATTTTTCCATGTACGTGAAAAAATACTTACCCTTACCCGTATCAAATCATGGAAAAGTTGAATTCTTCAATAAAGTATGTATTAAAATAAAATTTTGATTTTACTTCCATGCTAAAGTAACAATTTTAACATGAATTATCTAAAATGTAACAATTTTAGCATATTTTTAACTTTGTAATAAATATATTATATAGCACAAATGATGACATTTGTAATAATTTCAGTATCTTTTTAAATTAATGACCAATTCGATATTTTTATAATATTAAAATTGCCCCAATACTTTTCATTTTTAACAAATTTCATCTCTTTTCGATTTTACACTGAAAATACTCATATCTTGGTACCATTAACCAATTTTGTCATAATTTTAAACTTGTAAAATGTATAAAAATTTATTTTGCTATTCATTTTATTTTTAAATTATTTTTACGTTATATTTAAATTATTTAGAATAAAATAATTTAAATTATTTATCTCATTTTGATTTAATTTCATTCAATTAATATACTAATTAATTTAAAATATATTTTTTTAAAAATAAATAATTTAATTATACATATTACTTTATTTAATTAAAGTACATATTATATTTTTTTAAATTATATATTGTTCCTTGTGGGTGCTGTTATATAATGACTTTCACACTAGTCACTCTGGACAATAATAGTTTTGGTGGTTTGGTATTCGAATAATTTTTAGGTTAGTCATGTTCTTGACGAAAAACATAAATAATTTCTTTATTTTAATTTTCATTAAAATAAATACTTATTTAGTAGAAGCAATAATCGGAACGGTACATTGAGCAAAAATATATCCAACGGTCTTGCCATTGTCATTGTTTTCTTGGTTGATACATTATTCATAATAATTCAATTAATTTTATTGATTTTAATTTTTAATCAAATCTGTAATTTAATAAAAAAATAAAAATATAATATGTACTAAATTAAGTGAAAGTAGTTTATATAAATAAATTATTTATTTTCTAAAAATAATTGTAAATTAATTAATATATTGATTGCATCGAATTAAATAAAGATGAGACTAATAATTTGAATTATTTTATTCTAAATAATTTAAATATATGATAAAATATATATAATTTGAAAGTGAAATAAAAGGCGAAATAAATTTTTATACATTTTATAAATTTAAAATATGATGAAATTGGTTAATAGTACCAAGTTATGGGTGTTTTTGGTGTGAAATTGAGAAGTGATGAAATTTGTTAAAGACGGAAAGTTTTGGAGCAATTTTAATATTTTGAAAATATCAAATTGGTACTTAATTTTTAAAAAATTGCTGCAATTATTACAAAAATAATTATTTGTACTGTTTTTTTTACAAAATTAAAAATTTGCTGAAATTGTTATATTTTAAAAAGTTCGTATTGAAATGGTTACATTAGCCTTATTTCTAAAATTTACTTTCTTGAGAAAATAATTTTTCTTGGGAAAGTTGAATACCAATAATCAAACGGTCTCATATTTAAAATTTATTTATACATTTTCATTCTATTAGCTTGGTCTAGGATGAGCAATTTTAATATTCTAAAAATATCAAATTGGTACTTAATTTTAAAAAATTGCTAAAATTATTACAAAAATAATTATTTGTGCTGTTTTTGTTACAAAATTAAAAACATCCTAAAATTGTTATATTTTAAAAAATTCGTATTAAAATGGTTACATTAGTCTTATTTCTGAAATTTACTTTCCTAAGAAAATAATTTTCCTTGGGAAAGTTGAATACCAATAACCAAACGGTCTCATATTTAAAATTTATTTTTACCTTTTCATTATATTAGCTTTGTCTAGGATAAAATTTTCCAATCAAATTTTGGATATGCTATTAATGGAATGAAAAGCAAACTCCCATAGAATTAGAACGAACAATAACGGAGAAGAAAAATCTATTTGAACATAATGAAAATGACAGAAAATAATAAGGAAAAAAAAAAATTCATATATGCAGTATTATTTGTTGAAAAGAATAAATAAAAAATAATTCGGGGAGGGAGTGGCAAGATGGTAGGAAGTTAGGCCCAAAATCTAGGAGACTCAGCTTTAAGGCTTGGAATTTATAAAGATGTGAAGCTCTGCCTTTATATGCGTGAGTTACGTATGCGTGTTATAATTATATAAAAATAAAATAAAAAATGATTCGTTGGAATAAAGTTTTTGGAGGAAAGAAAGTGGAGAGAGAATACTTATTATTGGTTATAAATATATATATTATTGTTGATTGGATGAGTTGGGTCAATTAATTTGATTCCCTAATGTAATGTATAATCTTGTCTTTAACTAATCAGTAATAATCTTTAGTTTCTGCAAATTTACCCGTACATGGAGAAGAATCAATTATTATTGAAAACCAATAATTTTTTTTTTTTTTAAAAGCAAAAGAAAATCACTTTGCAAAGACCCATCGTCTTTACGCATTCTTGTCCAAAATAAATACCCATTATAATGAAAGAAGGAAAATAAAACGCAACTTGCCCTATTTCTCTATTTCCTTCTCCCACTCTCCTATTACTGTTTACAAACTTATTCATATTTCATCAAACACAATAAGAGTTCAAAATATCATTGGAGACATGTAGATACGAAATTCTCCTAATTTAATGTAAAAATTTTTAAATTTAACAATGTGATTATTAAAAATCGAAACAAACCATTTTCATGAAAGGCAGGGTAACTAACTAGGGTATACCCTTATTTGGCAAACATTTTGACATGTTACTCTAATGCTAATGGATATACCTACGAACTAGCTAGGAGGTCTTGTTTAAACAAGACATAAATACCCACATATGATTCATTTAAAAAGTAAGTTAAAATGTGGGATATATAAGAAATGAAAACACAAATTAAATGGAAAAATATACAAATTAATGAGAGTAGAGGGAGAGGGAGTTAGAAAAGGGACAAGAAGAAGTGAATAGAGACGGTGAAGAAGCAATTGCTATGAAATTTCATTAGGAGAGTGAGAGAAACGCGCTGGAAGGCATAATTTGTGTTGTGGCTGAAAAGTCACAATCAATTAAGAACACAGCCAAAGCTGTCCTGTTATACCAAAACAAAACACTATCTTGTCCTTTCTCACTCACTCTCTCACTCACTAAACTCATACTCTCCTTTTTATTCTAACTTTATACACAGTGTAAACTCAAGTTTGCTCGCTTTTTTCCTGGAAAGAAAATCTGATCATCTGATCTTCTTTCTTCTCCTTTCAGAATATTATCATCTTTCACTCAATAACTGCCACTCTCTTAGATTTTCTTGCAGACACTCTCTGAGGAATACTTTTTTTTTTTTTTTAAATAAATCAGAATCTTTTCTTTGCTTTTCTTTTCTCTTCAACTAAAATAATTTAGAAAATTTCTCTTTATACCCACATCAAGTTCTTGTCTTTCTTTCTTGTGATATAAATATTTTTGAGGAAGCTAGCTATATGGAGGGAGCCATGCAAGTTCTTGTTATTTAGTTGATTGATCCCTTTTTGTTTTTCTTTTTAAATTTCCAAGAAATCAATCAATATATATTCACATTTTTACAGGGGGCAAAGAGGATTATTATACATCACTACTGTTAAAGCTTCTTCACTTTTCTTCCATTTCAATCTCATCCTTGGAATTTCAGAATAAAGAAGAAAATAATTAAAAATCTCTCCTTTTTTTTAGGGTTCTTTCTTTCTTGTTTTCTTTCAAAGAAGAGTTGCAGGTGAAGTTAAAGCAGAACAGCAGGTACGTATACCCTACAAAGTACAAATCTTTAATTAAGATCTTGATAAAGACATCAGATAAAACCCTAAACTTAAATGGATTTAGCTTCTTCATCTTCTGCCAATCCAAATTTTTCAACCCCATTAATGGCTAGTCCGATCACCACCACCACAAATTCCTCCGCCTCCGGAACTTCAACCACCCCCACAACATCCCCAACTTCGACTCCGAGTCGCTACGAAAACCAGAAACGCAGAGACTGGAACACTTTTTGCCAATATCTTAGAAATCACAGGCCTCCGCTTTCACTCCCTATGTGTAGCGGAGCTCATGTTCTTGAATTTCTTCGTTATCTGGATCAATTTGGCAAGACTAAAGTTCATAACCAAACTTGCCCATTTTTCGGACTTCCTAATCCTCCAGCACCTTGTCCTTGTCCTCTTCGACAAGCTTGGGGAAGTCTTGACGCTCTCATCGGACGACTCAGAGCTGCTTATGAAGAACATGGAGGACGACCTGAAGGAAACCCATTTGGTGCAAGAGCTGTTAGGATTTATTTAAGAGAAGTTAGGGACTTTCAAGCTAAAGCAAGAGGTGTTAGTTATGAGAAGAAGCGAAAAAGGCCTAAACCCAGATCAGCTGCATCTTCAGCACCATCCCCAGCTCCTCCGCCGCCTGATTCGACCACAGGCTAATGGAATAAGAAGAAATCTATACATATTCATATGGGTATTTTGCATATTGCTGCCGGTGTACTAGGAAGTCTGGGATCTTTCAAGCATATCAACGGCCCTGACTAATTCGGATTCGCTGTATTCATATGGGTATTTATTATTTTTCTCCCTTTTTTCTGCTCTTTTTCTTAGTTTTCTCTCTTTATGTTATATATATATATATATATATTTTTAATGCAATTAATTATGTGATGAACTTTGCTTTGCTTTCCAAGAACATATGTTTAGATTTGTGGGTACCATTGAAACTGCTCTTTAAGAGACAATATAGTCTTGTTGCAATGAGATTGAGTTGGATGGTACTAGGTAAGTAGTAGTGGTAGTAACAGTAATAATAAATCTATTATTCTTAGTAATAATAGACTCTTATTATTAGATGATTATATATAAATATGTTAGATCATAACAAGTAATGTTATTATATTCTGATTATAAATTAATGAATTGGGTTTGTACTTAAATTTTATATATGCTATTAATTATAAGCTTTTGCTGTTTTTTCCTCTTCTTCTCTTCTCTACTCTACTCTTTTCAAATTAAAACTCAACTCAAAATTTACATACATATAGATTAAAATCACAAGTAACGAATCAAATTAAAGGGTAGCATAATATAGATTGCATTAGAGTAGTAAAAAATTAGCCTAGAAAATGAAATATTCGGAATGAGGAGTTCACGAGCCTATAGAGTGAATTAATGATAATCGGAAGGTAGGTATCCATTTAAAGATATTGTGAACGGGTCTATATTTAGGCTACAAGACAAAATTTTAGATTCAGCTTTTCTGGTATTGATGCCGCCTAAAAACACACATGTGTTACGAAAACAATTAACAATTGGATCATCGGGAATTTGGGTTCTAATTTCACAATCAAACTAGGCCGACAATAGGTTTAATTACTTTGATTAACAATATTGTTTGTTTGGCCGATGTTGGGTTGTCCTTATGGGAATTATGTAAATTATATGTATTATATTGTTTCACAGAATATTAAAGGGAGATGCACTAACAATTTTATATTAGGATCAATGCTTACCCACAAACAAAGCATCATATATATAATATATATTAGGGTTGCATTTCTTTATGGCATTTGTATACAATCAAATTTAGGGTTCCTTTTATATTAATTTTCTTTGTTCCCTTGAGGTTTAGGTTGCTTGTTAGTCTTATTTAAGCTTAGTTTTTAGTTGTCCTTTAGTTTAAAAATAAACTCAATTAGTTTAATTATTTGAAGATTGGTATATTAACTTTACAACAAGAACTTCATAATCAATATGCTTCTTTCATTCTATGCCATGGGATACTCTTGTTTCATACACTTTTTCTTCTTGTTTTGTCTTCTTTTTTCACTTCTTTGTATATGTGTCTGTGAAGTTGTTGTTTTTGTGATACTATGAAGATGTCTTTTAGCTCTTTTTCCCCTTCTTGCCCCCTTGATTTTGATATTTGAAATTAAGGTAATATATGCATGAATCCAAAGTTGGGGAGTGATAAGAAAATTTTATTTTGACCTTTGCATTATTTGCACTGTATCCATCGGTTTCAAAACTTAAAATTTGACTTTGAATTATAAATAAATATGTGCAATATGGCAAGTACGTCGACAATAAATATTTAAGGCTATGAGACCATTAAATGTGTACGAGGATATAGTGCAGACAATCTAAAGGTTCAACATTTAGTGTCCAGTGTAATTTGTGTTATTTTTAGTAAGTTAAAACCATGCATGCATGTCTATTAAAGGACCAATGGTTAGTGTTTTCAACTTTTGAACCAACTCATCTACAAAGACAACTAAAAATTTCCTAATATATATAATAATAACATCATCAAAACTACAAAGAAGCAAGAGATGTAGATGTATATGTTTTTCGAAAACTCCATCCGGTTTCTAGAGCACCTAACCGGTCTCAGACTAATCCGGATTTGGTACTAGAGAAGTCCATATTATGAGGTTGATCTTTTCAACCCTGTTTTCTCTATTCATAACGCTAAGATTTAAAACCTAAACGTTACTTAAGGGGTTGAGTGCCTCGTATCCTGCTAGGCCAACTAGTAGTTGGTATGAATGTGTTTTTGATTGCATGAATATGATGTTCTTCTGTCAGAGAGCTAGTGTTTGATAATAAAACCTTTATAATACTTCTTGTTTGAACTTTCCTTTATTACACCATTATTAAAGAGAACCCATGAGTTTGCAGATGAAAGCTTATATAGAATATACTAATCAAGTCAGCAATGGGGTCGATATGAATTAAATATGCATACACTTTTTTGTTCTTTTTTAGGCATAAAAAATTTGCTAAACCTGAAATCTTAAAGCAAGTGCTGTGTTAGATTTCTCTCTTATTAAACAAATCCTGATTAGTGTTGTGATATGCATAGCCTCTGTTCACTAAACACACACTTGTATTTAATCACAATTTTATAGAGGTGCATGTGTATTTTTCTATATATATAAATATATTCTTGTTTTGAAGCTGTTTTCAGAGATCAGTTGAATGGAATGATTACACTGTTTGCTATAATAGTGCTTTCAGTTTTTCTAATTCTGTGATTAGAATTTTTTATTCCTTATATGATAATTAATTTTGCTTAATTACAAATAGTTTACATATCTATTAGAAAAAGAAGGTAAATTTTTTAAATGAAGGAATAATGAAAAATAAAGAATAATTTGAATTGGTACCGTTCCTATTTTTTCCCTGAAAAATAATCTGCGTTAGTTAATACGTGTATTTTGTGATCGAAAATCGAATAGTGAAATAATAAAAAAAAAAATAGATTGAGTGAATGGAAAATACTATATGGTATTTTAGAAAATATGAAATATGTTCCAATTGGGAAATAATTTTGTTCATTAGCATGGAATAGGAATTTATTTACCTAAAATTCATTTGTAATCCTATATAAATTATTTTTTCGTTAGGTAATACTGTACATAATTAAACAAATCTATTCATAAATACAGTTATTAATATCTGACTGTCACCCAGTTTCTTCATTCAATCTTTTATCTTTTTTGCCCCCTTAATTTTGTTAAGTTGTCTGAGAAATGTGTTTTCCGTTGATATTGGAAGAGGAGAGAGATTTGATTTCTAGCAAATGGTTCTTATGTAGAGTCTCTTACGGCCCTTTACCATTTTCGTTTTACAAAATTCAAACTTGGCATCGAAACGACAAAGCTTTATTTCTCTAATACGTAATAAATTTTGCTTCTTAACCTCGAATATTTGGACCATCAAATTCCTAAATGTACATCACTAATCAGTTTATTAGTCATGCAATTTTAAATTTTTAATCCATACATGTTAAGTAGGGATGGACATTCGACTGTGAGAATTATACTTCGTCCCAAAAAATCATCTCAAGATAAATCAATATGAATTTAGTAACACTCTACTTAAAATAATTTTGGTACGGTACTAATAATTTACCACTTCTGATTCAAAATAATAGCGAAAATTTCCATGTCATTTTAAAATAATAGAAAAATGTTCATTTTGAATAAGAAATTTAATTTGAAATATCTCTATTATGCATCTGTAAGTGGTGTGTGAGTCATGAAAAGAAATAACGGAAAAGAGGGTATCAGCTGTCTGAGTCATGAAAAAAGATGTCAATAAGTGCGTATCTTATCAGAACCAGCTGGATGCATTATGGAGAGTGAAAAATAATACACTCTCTCATTTTCTTACATCAGCAAATGTTCAAAACTTGGCCTCCCATTTTCATTTTCCTTTACAAGTGTCTAGAGTTTGAAGGGTGATATTGGAAAGTAGTGAAAAATTATGAGTCTCCTATGTAAAAATAATATTTCTCTATTATTGTTGTGAAACGGATTAATAATTAAAATAGACTTGTCATGTCAAATTTTATTTTATTTTATTTCCATCACATATTGAGATTGTAATTTTCAAATAATTAAAATTTTTTCAAAGTTTATCAATTTAGCATATGAGAATACTATACACCAAAAGGAAGCAAGAATTTCCCAATAATTGAAATCACATCTTTATTAATAAAAAATTACACATTAATATAAAATTTCAAAGGGACAAAACTATTTTCCTTCTTATATACAGTTGTTTTTTTTTTCCCTTGTTCTTAAGAATGGAGTGGGGATGGTCAAGAGTAGTGGTGGAATCACATGCCCGTTGATGCTTTTAAAGGTAATGTGTTAGGCAATCTCCACTTTGATCGTAATGGTTGAAGATTTCATTTTTGAGGTTATCATTTTGGGAGGTTTTCAATTTTGTCGAAAAGTCTACTGAAATTAGTTTCTACAAAAAGCGTCTTGATATTTTAAAAATTAGTTAATAGAGTTAGAGAAATCTAAAATTCATAATATGTAAAAATAGAAAATGGAGATTTATTTAGATTTGGACTTATTAATATTAGAAATTTAATACTTACGGATTAATTAGACTAACTTGCATCCTTAAAATTGACTGTGGTGTGTGATATTTTTATTCAATTTATTCGATGTGAGTTTAACATTGAATGGAATCACTATTTTATCGAGAGTTTTACGAGTACAAACTAGTCAGTAAAAGTACATTTTGTGATTGGAAAATGTCTAATTATTTTTTAAAAAAATAATAACTCTATTTCACTACGTTCCACTTTCCTTCAAAAAAATTGCCAAACAAACAGAAAATTTTCCTTCCTATTCCTTCTCTAATCATTATTTACATTGAGACTAAATCTATTTTGTGTCCATTAAAGGTTTCAAAACACATAATACTATAAATGACTAAAAATATAATGTTCCTCGATATACGCAAAAAAGCAAAACGAAAACGAATCTGCTTATCAGGTGTAGAGTTGAATTATGATGATGAACGTACACGTAGATACCATTAGCCGGAAAATAAGGTTGCTACCCAAAATTATTTTCCTGAAATTTCAACGTTATATGATGTTAAATTGAAAAAGATGAAGTTAAAGTCCATTGAATGCTGAGAAAGACAGTGGGCTCCCTGCTTCAAAGTTATAACTTTTGCTCATTCTTGTGCTGAATATGAATATGAATATTCTTCCATCTATATTTTGCTGTATTAATTCACTACTAAAGAGTATTATTAATCATCATACCACTTTTGGTACGATGTACTATGCTTTGTTCAATAATTTAGGATATCATTTAATTTTGCCCCTCAATTTTTCAGCTTTTCTTATGTCTACATGGAAGTGGTTTGCCATTGAATACATAGGATTTAAATGTCCAACCAATTACATAATAAACTGTACTTATGTCGGGGTAATACATGAGGTAATTTTTTCCTAAAAGAAATCAAAATTTTCACCTCTCAAGAAGGTGACAAGACTAATTTAACTACATCCAATTGACTACTAGATTTAGCTCCGAGAATTTATCTTGATTAATTCAAATTTCAAATCTGTTTATAAATTCATATTAGTTATCACTTGAATCAATCTCGGATCAATATTTTAACTAATTACATTGTTTGTCTGTAATATAGTAAAACTAGGTTTCATAAATTTTTAAAATATTCTATTGGACTGATTTTATAAAGGAGAAGTCTAATCCTGACTGCTTCTTGTAAATTTGTGATTGCTAAGTTTCTACTCATTCTCTTTTTAGTAATGAATTTAAGTTTGTTAAGCAAATATAATAACCAAGTTTTAATTCCCAGTTGAGTTGAAGATCTTGTTGTAGTTGTAATTTTACAATTACACTTGTTAATTAGGGTGTGATATGTTAGTCATTTTATTTAACACGAAGGTTGTAGAATATGAAAGTCTTAAGTTCGATTCATATCAACCATATTGTTAGTACATATTTGGAATATAGGGAAGGGCTACTCCTAATGTGTAACCCACAATATATATAAGTATGTGCGGCTAGTGAGCGTGCCAGTGATATGAAGTACACCAATTATTAGGAATACGCCCAATTCTGACACTTTTGGACTATGGGTTGGTTTCACAGTAAATGCTTCTCCTTGAATTACAAAGAAGTTACATATTTTGGATTTGATTGAATTATGTCTTGTACACAACTCAATACTTTAGTTTTGTTTTCCTCTAGGATTAGATCAACCGGAAAGAAGATAAACATAAACAGCTTGTTTTAGACTTAGACATCAATAGAAACAAATGATTGCAATGGAATTTAGTCCAGACACACTTTTGGATGCTTTGATCCAGCAAAGATAAATTAGAGTTAAATAAGTTTAAAAATCAAAGATTTGGGTTCAAAAACACAAGGTCTGGTTAAAGTTTAAAGACATTGAGTCTGATTTGATATGATAAAATGGTTATTTATTTGATTGATTTGTGTGTCTCTTATCCATTCTATTCCCACGTTGTTCATACAAAAATAAAAATAGTTACGTAGATTTTCCCATCCAAAGTTCCACAACTGCTCTCCACTTCAAACCTAACTTCCCACGTACAGCTTCAAGTTCCTGTATGCGCACCTTACTCTAACCGTGTTTGACTTCCTCTAGAACAAGTCTCCTGAGCCTTCTTAACTTCTGCTCAATATCCCTGTCTAACTTAATTTAATCAAAATAAATCGTCTTTAATAAAAATAAAAATAAAAAGCCTTAATATATTAATAGACCCAAATTACAAACAACACCCAACATTAATTACTCACAATCCAATACAAGTTTGACCCAAGACTAAAACTAAATTTACAATTAAACCCAAATCCAATTATATAGAGAAAACTTTATCCTCAATAATACTGATTTTATAAGGACGTTTTGGACGAAGTTAATGTTCCCCTTCCCTTTTTGATATTTTATATGTACTAGTTTTTTTTAATTTGCGTTGTGCGTGATCACTTGTTTAAACACTCATTATTTGATTTTGTAATATTTAAAATTTTTATTTAATTTTATTTATTAGTTATATACAAATTATATATATATACACACACATTATTGTTTCTAATGAATTGATTTAAAAAGTATGATCTTCCTTAGTTTTAATTCCAAATTAGTAGGATCAACGGTAAAAATTATTTGTTTTAGATATTCAGCCTCTCCCAAAGGTTTATTAAGAAACTAAAATGAGACTGTTCCTCTTTAAATATGTGCATAACTAGATCTGCAGACCGGATTTTGTGGCCACCTAAATGAAATAACTAATATCTCTTTCTTTCTTTTTTAGAATAAACAACTAATGTCTTTAACATTTCATTGAATTCTAATATCTAATAACACCGCTAATTAAATAGTTGAATTGCTAGTAGTAGTATTTTTTTTTTTTTTTGCCCTTCCGGTCTTTGAAATTTTGCTTTAACTAATTTGGACTGACTCACGTTGCATCAAGGCTGTTCAAAATAATCCGATCCGATCTGAAAAATAGGATATCCGATCCGATTTTTAGAGTTTCGGATATTTCGGATCGGATATCCGAAAATTTTCGGATCGAAGATTTTTGAATTTCGGATATCCGATCCGATTTTTAATTTAAAAAATAATAAAAAAAATTCAAAGTGAAAAGTTTTCGGATAATTCGGATCGGATATCAAGATATCCGATTTTTAATTTAAAAAAGTAATTAAAAAAATAAAAAATAATTAAAATAGGATAAATCGGATATCCGGATATCCGATTTTTTCGGATCGGTATTTTTCCCGATCCGATTTTTTGGATATTCGAAATTTTGGATCGGATCGGATTATCCGACTTGAACACCCCTACGTTGCATAGCCGGTAATGATGAGTAGTAGTTATTTGTAGTAGCTATTGCAAAACGGTAAGAGAATTAATTATTTACAAAAGACTAATTAAACTTTTATAAACTACAAATCGTTGGTTGGTTCAGTGGTGATTGACGCTGAACTTGGTAGGGCGAACCCCAGGTTCGATCCCCTGCAACTGCGATTGGGAGGGGGCTGGAGCCACTTTGATGCCAGAACTGTCCCCCGAGCCAGATTAGTCGGCTCAGTGGGCCGGATACTGGTGGTACAAAACCAAAAACTTTTATAAACTACATAACAAAACAACATAAAATAGATTGATTAATCAAAATGTTAAAATCTATTTGAAAAATTAATGATCAACACAACTCAAATCCTAACTACAAACCCAAAAAAAAAAAGGTTAAAATGAAATGATTAAAGCATTTGTGAAGAATGATAATATATGATGATGGAAGTTGTAAAGTGATCCCAGCCCTAAACCATGAAAATAAATAAAGTCGGCAAACCTAAATATCAGTACAATTTAGTGATGGAGAAAGTAATTGGAGGAGGTACGATCTAAATAGCCAATCATAACATCCAAAACCAAAACCCATATTTGTCTTTTGTCACAGATACAAAAGCACCAAACCCTATACCTATCCGTACAATAAAAGATCCCCGCAATCTGCGCTTTACCATGCACTTGACACGTGCACCTACTTTTGTGGTCCCCGCATACCTGAACTGCCCACGTGGATATTTGTACTGCATGTCGGGAAGAAGCCTCGTATCTCGTGCTCGTTTGTTCTTTTTTATCCATGTGGGATTTTATTCACCGTTGGATTGAATGGATTTCTTGTTTCGTCTCTCCTCCATTTTGCTATTTATGAGATAAAACAAGGATTGCTAAATTCCACTAACATTCTCTACAATTTTTTAAGAAATATAAAAAAATACACGTATTGGTTACTAGGAGTGATTATTTTTTGGGAAAAAATTGCAATATATATATATATATATATATACCATAACTAATTAACTACTAACTCCGTTTTTGTCAATTTTTTTTTTGCATTGAAATTATTATGATTAGATTCAATTTTAGTGTTAATAGTTTGATGAGTTGGATTAGGTAGATTAAAGTATTATTTATATATAACTTAAGTACAGTAACCATATTTATAACTAACCAACCTAAAAATATTTTAATGTATCTAACCCAACACATCAAACTATCAATACCAAATTTGAATCTAATTATACTGATTTTAATGTAAAGAATTGATAAAAACAGAGGGAGTAATTAAAAATTTTAAGTGATAATTAATTGTTTGTGAATGAGTAACTAGAAAAGTGTAACTTCTTCTCGTAAAGTGAAAAAATTATACTCATTTAATTATTTATCCATTCTACTTTTTAAAAGATGAACTTTCTTTTTACATTACAGTAATAACTTTTCAAATTAAATGTGAAATAATACAAATTTCCGAAGTTAAAAAGTAATAAAATTGTATTTTTATAGCATTAGTAAAATATAATTAAATCAAGCTATATAGATATTATTTTTAAATATAAAATAAATATATTTTCAAAAAATTAATTTTAATTCCAACAATTTTTAAATTAATTTTATGACGTAAATTTTTATTTGTAAGCTGAATTGAGTTATGTTTTACTCTTTTATTTGAGCTTAGTTATGCATTATAGAAACACGACTATATATCAATTATCTTTTAGACTTAATTATGTATTGTAATGACAATCAATTATTCTATATTTTATTGATTTTCATATGTTATTATGAGACTTTGTATCATGAAAAAAATAAAAAATGTGTTTCGAATTTTTAAGCTGAATAGATAGTATATAAATTAAACCGTATCCTTTTTTAAAATTCAACTTCTTTTTACCAAATATTTGACTTCTTTTCCATTTTGGCTTTTTTGTCTTCCGCAAAATAAAACGTGAATTTATAGATTGCCGTTTAATTCTGTAACCTTATTTAACTTGCCATGACATCGACATTCACCAATGGACTATAACGTCACACTATTACATTACACATTCCATTACCGTTAGTCTCCTCTTTCTCCTTTCAATTCCAATATTAAAATTATTCAATATAACCAAAGCTCACAAGTTTTTTAACCCGAAGTAAATTATCATAAGCCAAAATTCAAAGATATGTTTACCTGATTCAAAAAGTAAGCTTATTATATAATAATACTATAATAATCCCGTCTATAGAAGTACAAAGGGCATCCTACCCAAAAAAAATGGAGTATGTTAGGAGTAAGCTACTGTAGGCAAGAATTACAACAAAATCTTTCCTTCTTTGCCCCACCATTTTTTCCCCTAAATGAAAGAATTTAGATTGAATGGAGATGTATGAGCTACTGGGAATGTAAGAAATTAGAATTTACAGCAGTCAAAAAAATTGCAAAGGGAAATTTAATCCCAAAGCCCTGTGAGATGAAATTAACGAATCATCATCGAGATTGACTGTGAATCTCTTCATTGATAAGTCTTGTTATTAAGCCTTGTTCAATTGTTGTCTTACTGTCACCTAGTATTCGACTCAGTGAGTTCAATTCTTCTGGGTTTGCCTTCTTCAATAGATTTCTCAGTATTGTATCAACCCCAGCTAGTTGCGCATTACTCCCAGGGGTCCCTTCGTTATTTTGTTCTTCCGGTTTCCCGTGGAAAATTCCTCCGTTTTCTTTGGGTTGTGAACGTTGTGGAATCTGACCCTGAGGGCGTGAGTAAGGTCTTGAATCCCAGTAACCTGTACAGACTCGATTTCGATCCAATGCCTCTATGGCCTGATTCAAGAAATCAAGAGAATTTTACAAGATCTGAATTACGTTTTTAATAATGTTTAAAAGAAAACTACAATTTGCAGAAACATGTCAAAATGCAAATGAGAATTCATCAATCAGATTAGAATGGTTAGATGAGTCAATTATGCTACCTGCACAATTGCTGGTGAAGAAAATCCAAACATTTCGAGACCATCAAGGCTTCCTGGAGGTTGCAAAGGTGGCAAGTTCGTTTTTCCCATTTTATGTTGCTTTGTGATCTCTTGATTCACCCTCTCCCTCACCATTTCCCAGCATCTGGTTGCCGAAACATGAATGAATACCTCACTGAGAGAATTCTCCAATGAAACCTGAAAATATTGTTAAAACATAACGTATTAATTTCTAATTCTATAAACATTAAAACGTAATTTTCCATATCTTGATGCGACACCAACATCAACCTCAACTTTTCTGCAGCTCAGAAATTCACCACCAGAACTAATTTAAATAAAAATTTACAATCAAAATTACAACTTCCCTCAAGGTTCCATTGCTTTCTCAAGGGAAGTTTTCAAGAGATTTCACAAATGGCAAAAAAAAAAATCATAAATCAATATAAAAATTCATATGGATTCTTGAAGGAAGCCAAAAATCTTCCTTTTTTTTTTTCCTTTCTGCTTTTTGTTTACTCTTAATTCATTTGCCCCACTAAGTTTTTGCCATATAAGAGAAGTTTAATCACTTATTAAAAGTTCCACAAAAGTGGCCTGTGAATTTAATCTGTTAAAAGCTGCTGTAAGATTATTGGTGGCATTGACATGCACTCCCACAGCCATTAACAATCTTAAGAAATTTGCTCAACTCCTAGTGAATGAGACCACTGTTCCAACATTGTTTAGTAATGAGATGGACAAGACCCTCAAGTGCAAAAATAACCATATGTTTTTTGGATGTTACTGCTACACTAGCAATCCCAGACTATAGGAAGAAGATAAGAAATTACCATAAACAGAGGTCTATCTTGTCCTGCATCAAGGATTTCAGAGATATAGTAAGACATGTTTGTCGGATCTAAAACACTTATGTATCTAACCCGGCTCCTGTATCCTGCATCAAAACAGGGAAAATTCATTGATACAAGTTACACCTTGTTCCTACAGAAATACTCTTAAGGCATTCAGATATCTGTAAATTAGACACATGAAACGAAACTTACCTTTGGGGAAAATTGCCTGGCTGTTACACCATAACTTTCCAGAAAGCACAGATCCAAGTTCCAGAGACTCAACATTGCAGTTAATTCTCCGAACCACCTTGGCAATGCGGGGCCCCTTCTGGCGGAAATATCGGTCTAAATTATTTTGCGAGCAAGATGGGCTACCTGCCATAGCTCTTGAGTTTTCCACTGGATTTGAGTTGGCATTTACCTCAATCTTGTCATCATCACTAGGTTTATCAACAAAAGATCTTTGTGGATGCCAACATCCAGCATTTGCCATGTTTTGTCCTTTACAAATCTCTCCCATGTGTGAAGGATCTTGAATGTTCTTACCAATTCCAGCACTCCTAGGGTCCGGATGGTAAGCACTATTTGCTGCACTAGAACCCAGAACTTTTTCATTTTGCTGATAGTGCTTGGCCTTCAATTGTACAGGCACAAATAAACAGCTATTCCTATTTCTGGCAGCAGGACTAACATCACTTTTATTGATCACTGCAGCATCAGACACAGGGGCAGTAACGATTGAATCTTTGTTCTCATTAGAGGGGCTATCACCTGATGTTGACAACCTCTCAGAAATTTCAGAATATTTCTGAAGAGAATTCCCTTTTTTCTCATCTGGTTCTTTTGGTTCATCACTTTCATCATCACTGAGAAGTATAACAGTGTCATGACCCAAAGTTGAAGGTTTTTTTATTTCACATTCTGCTGTAGATAAGTCACCAGCATAGGATATGTCTTCTTGAGATAGCTGACAAACTGATGTTTTTGAATTGGTAGAGGAGATAGAACCTTCTTTACTTAAATTTGTATCGTGAGCTTGCTTCTCAATTACAGGAAAAGGACCATGGGCAATAGATGATGTATTTGTGCCTTTTGAAGCTACGCCTTCAGGAGGTGACTTTTTCTCCATAGAAACAGTTTCATCAAACATCTTACTACTTGAGTTTGTCGTTGGTTTTCTAGGGATTACTTTACCATCCAAGTTTTCCGGGTCCCCTAATGATTTTGATTTCCCCTCTTGGAACACTTTTCCTTCTGAAAAGTAAGAGAATTTACGATCTTGCATATTCCCTCTGGAGGCATAAGATGTTAGGGCAAGCCCAAGATCTAATTTCGCCCATCTATATACTGCACTCAGTTTTCCTTCCAATGCCTCAATGAGTATATTTAATTCATTGACGTCATAACGAAATAAGAAAAATTTGGTATTCCGGTCACAAGCACAAATCTGCTTTGCATGATTTAAGCATGCATACTTATCTGGAGAACAATCACATCCTGCTGCAGATAAGTGCAAATCAAAAAGACAGACACTGCACTCCCTTTCACTAGATGCATCGAAATTGCTCTCCATCTTCCGAGCTTGGTAAGAATTACAATGAAATTCTCTTGTTATACGCTCCACTTCCACGCGCTCCTGGACAAGAATAAAAATATAAATACATTTATAATCAAAATAGAAGGGTATCAAAAACAAAATTGCATGTGATATTTCATACTGATCTTCAATTGCTAGGATAATCACAGTTCAACTTCTCTGCTTGTTCAAACTTAATATTCAGGGACTCTACCCAGGAAGCATTAACATCTCAATTACTAAATACAAAGGATAAACACAGTAAACTTGATCATGAATATACTTAGTTGGATTAGGTATAAACTCAAATTCCTGTATCAAAATGAGTATGATGTTCTTACGTAACAATGATATGCAAATGGAACAGACAGTGATCAATTCAGGCATGCCTAAGCCACAATTCCATAAAAATTCACAAGGACTACATCATATGACATGATCCAGTCAAGAAAGAACAAAATGAAATGGTCTGAATATCTGCTCTAAAACCCTTTGTTTGCACATTACTGATATTTTTTGTTTCTTTAATAATTCCAGCAATCCCTAACTTTACATTTAAAGTCATCATTTTGATCTAAAAGAATTCAGAATCTCCAATAAATAATGATACAAACTTTAAATTGCAGTCTTCAACTATGAAAAATGGCCTAGATGAAATAAGAACTAAAGAAAGCTGAAGTTTCTTACCTTGAGTGCTTTTGCTAATATCCCGTCCCTCCCACACACACTCATCCATCTTAAGTTATCATCTGTATTCTTTTTCAGTAAATTTAGCTCCCAATGGGCTTTCACAGCTTCCCTTGCTGCCCCAAGCAAAAGTTTATCATGAGAGACGGAAGTCCTTCGTCCCTGTTGACGGTATAGCTCTATAGCAATCTGCCCATGGGGCAACCAGTCAACTGGAGCTACATTTACCGCTTCCGCACAATTGAAACCACAATTAAACCCTGAATGATATGCTCGAGGAAAAGTTAACACAAACTCTCCAGAATTTTGTACACATCGATAAACTGGAACCCCTTCAGATTTTAGTATGGAGGGAGAAAGCTGCGTCACCTGCAGATCAAAAAGAAAGATTAAAACATGGCAGAGTTAGAAATGTGCAAACTTCTCAGCTAGACATCTGTCAAATATCAATTAATCATCCATAAACTCATAAAAACAAGCCAACATCTTACTGTTGTTGCTCATGACCAGATGGCACTTGACTGGGTTGGGTTCTTTAGATTTCTATTCACTTCATGATGATAATAGAACAAGAATTACCTTTTCTTTTTCAAATCAACTTCCCTTGCAACATGTTTACGCTCATTTTTTCACCCGTCTCACTCTCACAGACATAAAAGGTGGAAGGAAAGTGAAACAGAAAGGGAGAGGAAACATATAAACCAGCAAGAGTTGAGAATATAAAAATCCCTTCAAAAGAGCAACATAGTCTAGGCAAGTGAGCAGAAATCATAACTAGTAGAATAATCATTGAAGATGCATTTTTAAGAAACTTATTGAATGACATTCAACTGTATCCATGAAATAGAACACTCTATTGAGTATTGATTGAATCTCATGTTTTTGTTCCTTCTTTTGCAAATACACAGTGTTCAGAATACCAAAAGAAAGTATAAGACGGATATCTTTTTTTTGAACTTCATTCCTTTTGGAAGGGCACCATTCTCCATTTTTTGGAAACAAAAATATGGCAGAATATTATATATTAGAACTACAACAGAAGATTCTGCAAACTACCCATGCATTATTATCAGTTTTAAGGAAATCCCACCTTGAGCAATTCAAGCAGATAAAAGAAGTAAAGAGAGCAAA
>CATIWJ010331091.1:0-10827 GCA_949640765.1 Croton laevigatus | reverse complement strand
CTAGGAATTCTATAATTTAATTTCTCTTAATTTAATTATTCAATTATTAAATAATTTGACCTTAATTATTTTTCTTTAATTGAAATTTTAATTTAATAGACTCATTCAACAAAATATTATTTTAATCTAAATCTTAGGTTTAATTTAATCCAACTTATATTTCATTAAACAATTATAATATTTATTTAAGTATTAAGTTCATTTATTAAACTAATTCCAATTAAATTTAACTTCTAAGCATATATATATATATATATACATTTTTAATCAAAATTAAATCCAATTAATATTTTTACCATATTTTATAGTCAATTTTAATGTTTTTATAATTTAATTAGGTCCCTAAAATGATTAATTAATAAAATAAACTTAATTTTATAAATTAATTAACCTGCAGGACTGATTTGAAAAGAAATAATAAGTTCAAGGGTTACTGAGACATACGGAGGGACCTATATGTAAAGCTGAGGAAAGTTCAAGGGCAGCGCTGGAATTAAACGGAAGCTGAGCACTAGGACAGGTATTTGGCTATATCAAAACGGCGTAGTTTTGGACGAAACGCGGACCTTCCACGCGTTTTTAACATTGAACCATACCAAACCTTAAATCGACTCAGCTAACCGGACTAAGACTCCAAATCGAACCATCGTCTTCTTCATTAAAATGATTACTGTTCATCGTTTTTCTGTCTCCACTAACAGTCCGTCGTTCTCCGTTGTCCAGCGTCAAAGCTTCACTTTCAGACCACCATTCGCTTCCTTTCGCCACCGCCGGTCGCCTCGCAACATCAGAACAGACGGTAGATGGTCAGAAACGAAGGTATTTCCAACGGAAGTTCCTGTTGACTTTTTGAAGGTTAAGTTTTGACTGGTCTGAAAACGGGTTTCTAGCCACTGTTTTCCACATTTCTTGCATCCAGATTTGTCACCGGACTGAGACCTTCCTTTCAGTGGTTTTTGTTTCTAAATTTAAGGAGAAATAGTGAATTTGATAAAATCTCTCAAAGCTTTCTTCTTTTCCTCTCTCTGCATCGTCTCCCCTTTCCTTTTCTCCTTCCAATTTCTTAATAACATATAGTGTACCTCTTCATTTCAATCACTTACTCTCTTTATGATTATAATTTAATTATTCCCTCAATTATTTCCCCCGACAAGTTAACGTGGAGTATAGGTATATCAATCATCCACATTATTTTTTTTCTTTTATTTGTATTAATTTTATCAACCATCATTACTCCATTATTTGCCATTTCTATCTGTTCCTCTGTTCCCCTTTATATATATATATATATATATATATATATATATATATATATATATATATATATATATTTATTAATTTAGTATTATTTTATTAAAATATCATTTAATAAAAATGACCAACTTATCCCTCATTGTTTATTTAATTTACGTTGATTAATTTAATCAAATTGCCCTTTAAAAATTTCTCTAATTTACGTTAAATTTACTGAGGTAAGTTCTAATTTACAGTGTCAACGCATTTTACCGGTGTTATTAAAAATCAAAATTTCATCTAGAATAAAACCCTATCAAACTTATATTCAAACCACTCGTCTCGACGTCTAGAAATTATTGCCAAATTAATATTTAAAAATTAAGGTGTTACAGGGATTCATGAGAATTTTAGAGCATATTTTCGGGAAAAATTTCTTCTTCTGCCTCTCTAGTGCTTCCGGCCATCTCCTTGAGAAGACCAAGTTGATCTTAAGGTTTTGATCAAGTTTCTTTCAAGTATAAGGTCAAGTCTAAGGTAAGAATCTTATATCTAGTCCTTGTTCTTAAGTTTGATGAATGTTTTGGAAGTTATATGAAGAGGAAGATGATGGAGGGAACAGTATATGTTAATAATAAACGGGAAGTGATTGATTAAGGTTGGAGTGTTAAGTAGAAGTGTGGAAATAGGGCTAGAAACTAGAGAAAGATGTGAGAAGTGAGAAGTGAGAGGAAGGTTTCAGTTAAGGGTTTTGGAATTTGATGAATGATTATGTTTTGTAAGATTTAAAGAACATAAGGTGAAGGGCAAGGAAAAGAAAGGTGGAAAGTGAAGGAAGAAAGAAATCCCTAAAGTTTTGGTGTCTAACTATTACAAAATTTACCTTTTAATTAAATTTTAATGTTTTTCATATATTTAATGGTTTTCCATAGTTGTTGTGATGTTGAAAACATGTTTTGCATAAGAAAAATGGTGTTAAATATGTTAGGAATGAAAAATAGAATTAAATCCCCGCGTTGGTGAATATTGATACAGGTAATTAAGTATGCAAAATTTGATGCCTTGATTTCAACCTAAATTTTTCTCCTTAAAAACGATTTAATTTGGAAAAAGCATAGAAGACATTTTTTTTGTCCTATTTCTCAATTTTACATAGCATTTTGAATCAATCCATTTGGACTTGTATTTTGAAAGTTATGACTAAAATAGTGAGAGTCACGCAGTATGGAAATCAAGCTATTTCGCTTGCGATGATAGTATCGCACGTGTGAAGCTGAGCCTAGATTGTCCAAAAACATTTGTTTCAACCATCTCAGTCATGATAGACCTTCTAGGGTTCATCTCACTCGCGACCAAAGTGTCTTGCGCACGACGTTGCCCAAAAACGCTGTTTTTTACCTAAATTTACCTTATTTAATTTCATTCAATGTTTAATGGTTTCTAAACAGCAAACAAAGCATAATATAATGTTAGAAATATGTGAAAGATAAAAAGATGAGACAAATAAACATGTGTTAAGTTGTATAAATATGAAAGGAAATGATGAAATAAGTGATGGTAATGCTCTATTTGGCAAGGAAGAACCTTTATGATAAGGGTATGATGCATCATACTGTAAAATGCACAGTACTGCTATTGATTTATGGAACGATATTGATTGTGGATGGCCATAATGTAATTATCATTGGAGATAGCTACGGCTACGAACTATAACCCAAATGATCATATTTCAGAGTAGCTACGGCTACGTTCTATGACCGAATATGAGAATAATATATTTAATCAGGGTAGCTGCGGCTACGACCAATGATCGATTAAGAACCTAAGCCTTATCCTATGCCATTCTACCATGCCAATAGAGTGAAATGAAATAGAAAGCTAAATGTGAAATCCTTATGTGTTAATTACATGTTAAAATCGCAACACAAATTGTATTGGCAAATGCGTGATTTAAGAATTTTTACTTTTCAAACTTTTATTATCATTATTATTTGTAATAGTTAAGTGACCACTAAGCACAAGGTTGCTCAATGAGTTAGTGTTTAACTCGTAAATAGTAAAAGAATAGAAGAGCACGATTTACAACTGCAAGCTTCCCGGTGCCCTCATGAGTAGGTTTAGCACAATTCTGTAAATTATATAATGGCATATACATATTGACTGCTTAGATAGGATACTTAAGACTTGTAATATTAATTTTAGTATTTTGTCATGTAATAGTATGGGTTATGATGCGGTGTAAACTATTTTGGATTAACCAATTAACATAACTTAGTTAATACTTTTGGGTAGTGAGTAAATGCTTGGAAAATCTCTAATGAAATGGGTAGCGCAAGTGCAAAACTAGAATAAGGTAAGTGTTACGTAAGTTCATCGAAATAATATAGCATCCCACCTTGGCCTAACGACACGTCGAGATGGGGTGTTACAAGACATGTTTAAGAACAAAGAAGAAAAAGAAGATTTTTAAGTAAAAAGCTTTTAAAAATCTTTGGGAGAATTTTAAAAACAATTGTTAATACCAATTACTGATACCAATTGTTGAAAGTTTTAATGCAATGAGTTTAAAAGAGTTTTTGAGTGGGTATTCATTTGGGTCAGTTTTAGGAATCAAAAACCAAACTTAAGCTAAAGAATAATTTTTTTTGAAAAGGTAACATACAAGACCACAATGTCTCGTGTGCTACGTTACCCAACACTCTAGGAGTGAAATGAAAATTATGTCTCATGCAAGGCAGGTAGTCTCGTGTGTGACAATCATGAGCCGAAGTTTGAAGGAGGTAACTCGCGCTACATACTGTCTCGTGCGCTATATTCAAAAACATGTTTGAATGCTTTTTTAAAATATTTAAAGGGATTTTGAAAGCATTAAGCATAATAATTTAGCACAACAAATTTCATAAAATCATGTATAATAACATATGCTCTACTAAAATTGCAAATGCATAATTATACCAATTTATGCTCAAAGTCTAAAAATAAAGAGAGTTATTGGATTGTACTTCTTTAGAACTTTTCAATAGACTATCCAAGTTTACCTTGGATTGTACTTGTGAGAGTTTTGCTACTATTGCATCTATCCTTTCTAAACATCTTAAATATTCAAGGTTGAAGTGTATGACATCTTTTGTTCGCTTGAATTGAGTTCCAAAGAAGAACTAGTTTTCTTTGAGGCTTATCTTAATATCATATAAAAAATTCTCACAAAAAGAATGATTAGTAGCACTAATATATAATAGAATTTGTACAACTAATTAACTCATATTTAGACTTATGCAAAAAGATATGATGTCAAAAGTCATTTTTGAAATTTGTTTAAAAGAAAATTCTTTGACATATATTTGAAAAATGTTTTAAATTCATATGATATGCAAATGCAAGTTAAAATCTAATTGGCTAGTAATCTAGCCATTGGGGCAAAAGACTTATCAAAATAAATGCCCTCTTCTAGATTATAGCCTTAGTTACCTATCTAGTATTATTTCTAGTAATGGTACCTATCTCATATTTCTAAATATTCATTGAGTGCCAATAAAAGATTAGCTAGAGGGTCTTCGAACTAGATTCCAATCTTATTTTCTCTCAAGTTGATTGAGTTATGACCAGACTTTATCTTTTTAACCACTAAGAACTTTGTCAAAGATCTTAGGTACAAATTGAGAAAATTTAGCGTACAAACATCTGGATGAAAGTTTTAGAAATACTTACACCTTTTAGTGCTTCATCTAGATTTAGCTCTTTTGTAAGATTCCTCTTGAATTGCCACTTTTTAAGCAATTTGAGATCAATACCTTTATGCTTGAATCTTTCTCAAAATTAACCTTTTGATAGAGCTAGAACTTTATTGTCCCACGTTGATGTAAGATGAATGGTTGGTATCTTTTTAGTGATTACATCTACAAAAATGAAAGAAGTGCCTTTCCCTTAACCAAGGGGATTAAACTCATAAAATATCTTAGATATAGATTTTTTTAATAGGCATCAATGACTTATTAAAGAATCTATGTGATTTACTATTTAAAGATAATACCTACTAAATTTCTCATATCTAAGTTGGATACAAGAAATTTAAGATTATCCTAGGTGTTATAAAGCATTTGCATTTAAGGACTTTTATGATGCATACATTGGGTATTTTTGTCTCAAAAATATTTGCTTAAGATTTCTAATTTGGAAAAATAATTTATGAGATGATCACAAAATTTAGAGCTTTCACCAAATGTAATTTTTAAGAATAGTTTAAGCATAGGATTAATCATCTCACCAAAGAATTTAATTTGAACAAATAAAACTGTTCAAAAAGAAATTCTATGGGAAAGGTAAAAGTGTGTGATGCCATATACATCACAAGTAGAAATAAATGTTGGATTCTCTTAAGTCAAAACATATCAAATATGCATACAAGGCAGCGGAAGCAAAATAAAATTGAGAGAAACAACCTTAGAATAAGTTTTATTAACCCAATCAGATTAAGGAGAGTTTGAGGATATACCTTTAAAGCGTGCTTGCATTTGGATTGCTGGAAGCATCCTAATGGAATTCTCTTCTCAATCGAAATGACCTAGGGACCGTCCAAAGACAACTTCCCTCTTTCTTCAGACACATAAGGGTTCATAGGGGAGAACTAGGGTATGCTAGCACTAAGAAAGGAAGCTTAATTCTTCCTTCTAGGAATGAAATGAAAGAAATGAAACCTCCTTAGGGTAGTTATCGTTCAAAATGTCAACCAAGAGAAAAAGTATGTTTTCATTTTCTTCACCTTCTATTTTGTTGAAAAACAAAAATAAGACTATCCAAAATAGAAGAAGTTTTTGGTTTTGATTCATTTTGTGAATGAAAACCCTTTCGTTTCCTTTCCTTGTGGATGAAAACTCTTTCGCTCTATTCTCATATCTCAAAAAATGAAAGTAGAAGAATAGGAAGAGAAGTACTCCTCTCATTTTTTATTTTCACCAGTCCTAAAAATGAAAACAATTTTTTTTCCCTATTTCAAAAATAGAAGAGAAGGAGAGAGAGGTAGAATGGGATTTTCAGTTTCTCTAACTCATAAGAATCCAAAAATCTTCTCTTCCTATCTTCGTATCAATCGAAACAAGAAAGAATATGAGAGGAGTTCATTTAGTTTCTATTTTTACTAAAGAAACCAAAAATCTCCGCTTCAATCAAACTGAAAATTAGGTTCAAAACCCAATAGTTTGCCGGCATAATTCCTATTCCAAATAGGATCTGATTCAATTAATTAAACAATTCAATTAATTAATTAATTGAACTTAATTGAATAAGCTTCAAAATCCAACCTAAATCATTTCCGTTTAATGTTAGCAATTGACCTGAATCTAATTCAAGTCCATAAATCATAATTAGTCTCTGATAAGACATTAGAATTACCCAAATTGAAACGAATGACATTCTTATGAAATAACGAAGTATATAACAATCTTATACATCCTTTTGCCTTTACCGATATCAATAATTAATTTAAGGCATGTCGTTGGTCACCTTATTATTGCTTATTCATTTTATTGATTCTAAAGTGATACTAATTAAAATAGATAGATGACAACACTTATCATCCTATCTCACAAATCCTACCGTAGAGAGAGTGACAATCCCATCACTTTCCTCATGTTTCTAAACTCAATCTCACAAATCCTACCGTAGAAAAAGTGACAATCCCATCACTTTACTTATGTTTCTAAGCATAATTCTTGGCATACCTAATCGTATCGATACTTATCACTCTTTTACGAGTACGTCAGACATACATCGAAGTATGCGAGAAATCATCTAAGAATAAGAAGTAATTTTAGGTTTAAAGATTCAAGTATAAGCATTGTATGAGAGATATTTGTGACCACATTCACATGTAGTATTCTCATCAAGTGGATCGATCCAATATACTGTTCACCAAAATGTATCTTTAATTTATATCTCATATCCTATAATCCGTAAAATAAGATCATCTCTTAGAGTACATACTATTCTTAATTTATTATCACTCACATGATAATAATTGACTAGGGATGTTTAGAATTGTAACACCCTTTAACCCAACTAGTTACTAGTCGAGCTAAGAGTGTCACAACTGATGTTTACTGGTATGCAGAACATTACCTGAGAAATTTTTTTCTTCTTTATGTTGTAGACTGTCCTGACTTCTGACTTTTGTTACGCAGCATATGCCATACTAAGTGTCTCTGGTGAGCCTGACTTCGTTGGTATATTTTGGTTGTCTTTATGTCTTTCCGTGATCCTATAAGTTTAGCAGACACTAAACTTGCTAAGTGCTATGCTTAGTGGGTACTTTACTTTTACTTATTTCAATTTAACATATTAATTATTTACAGATAGCACGTGTATCAAACAATAGCACAGCATTGCAAACCAAGCATCATTTGCTCATAACACTGCACATACATATAAAAATGCCGTAGATAAAAGCAAAGTACCAAACCTGATTCGATGTCGATTTATTCGTCAGTTGCTTTCCATGCCCCTTTGTCCGATTACACTATCTCCTTGCAATCTAGCTTAACAAGTATAATTACAATTTAATTAACTTCTCGTTTACTATATATTTCTTCTAATATCAGTAGTTTTGAATTCCTCTTATGTGTTACTTTAATTTCATTTATTACTATATGTAGCTTGTACCTCATAACTTAACTTATTCCGATCTTTTATTCGTTGTGTATATAATAGTACATACCTACGTGTTCGATAAATGTTTAAGCTTCTTTTCTTCCTTTTACTTACTACTTTAACACTACCGGGTTATTCTTATATGTTTATGCTTCACATATATTCATTCTCAAATATTTACCAAATAAATAGTGTTCTACCGACTTTACGTTTATGTGTATACACCGTAATAATACGTACAATGTATTTTCTGTAAGCTACTAGACATACTAGGCTGTAACTATAATACGTGTGAGGTTCAAAGTAATGGAGTTATGTCTTATAGGTCTCGTCTAATAGTTGGGTTAATTTGTATTTTGCCAAATATACTTCAATTTTACTTAGCCAAATTCTGGGTCCATTTCTATGGAAATTTCGCTAGAGTTCCGGCTACGTATGGACAGTCCGTGAATAGTAACAGCGACTAAGTGAATAGTCCATGCGACTATACATTGGGATCCTGCATAAAAGAATTTCTCAAACACTTCGGCAATCTGTCCTTATACCCTCACTCCTCATATAAACCGAAAATAAACACTTCTATAATCAACAAACAACATCTCAAATGCTTATTCATTTTCCCCTTGCCGGTCATTTATTTTCATGTGTGCGCAGCTTAGTAATTTAATCATAACTTCTTCATTTAATGTTTAAATCAAGTGGTTCATAACTCTTTAGTTAGCTAACATGTTTAGGTATAATTTTGTCTTCTATTGTAATATCTAATTATGTCTATTACGTATCCATATTATGTGCTAAAGTCACCGGTCCGGTTCTGCCTTGGTTCAAGATTTCAGACTGCGCGCGTATTACTATTTCAGTTGTATCTTCTTTATTACTAGTCCAATTAGGTTTCTTCTAGTCTCTAAAGTTTCTTAACAAATAGGGGAACATCTTTTCTTTTTACCTCTACCTCAAATTATGTTGTTAACTTAGTCAAATTTCTAGCCAAAGTTCATACTTTAGTTCTGCCTACTTCTGATTTCAGACTTACACCATCTTTGGTTTTTCGAGTATATCTTCCTATGTATTTAATTTCTGGCCAAAATGTTTTACGACTATAAACTAGACACATAAACCTACAACTTTCATGTTTTTCACTTCCTTAAATTCTATTGCTATCATGGTCAAATAATTTGTTGAAATCCGGCCTGTTCTGTTAGCCTATCTGATTCTGACAGTCTGACCGCCGGCCAGTATTCCGGCCATAACTTCCGTTTTACAGGTCCAAATAAGGCAAATCCGGTCTCTATTTTTAGCTAAGACATAAACCTACAATTTTCTCTTTTATGGCTTCCTTAAATCCCACCTCTATCATGTTTGAAACTTAGCTTGAAGCCAACCCTAGAAATCTGCCAGATTATGATTTCAGCTTTCTTTCATCTTGTTTATGAACATATAAACCCTATCTCATCAATTAATCACTTCATCTTTATTATATGATCATCCTCCTATTAAACCCTAAAATTTCAGATTATATACCTTGTTTAATCTCTTGAAATAATGATCAATCGAAGCAAATAGAAGTCAGGATATGTTGCTTACCTTAAAAGCTAACTTCCTCCTACACAAATTAACGTGGAAATCACAAACTCCATGGCTCCTTTTTGGTGGAGGGGTTCGGCCACCATGGAAGAGGAAGAGAGGATTTTGGGTCTTCTTAAAATGAAGACTAAATTCCATTTCAACTTTATATATTTTCATTTTCTTTTTGATTTAATTTATTTTTGATCTAATGGCCATTATTTAGCCAACCTAATATATTTCAATAGCTAAGATTGAACCATGTGTCTTCTTCTCAAAGTTTTCCTTGATGAGCAAGAACAATGCTCAATTTTTACGTTTTACCCAATAGCCCCCTTCATTTGACAAGTTTTCTCAATTAAGTGCTTCTAAAGTCTTTACCATACCTAGTTGCCATTCGTCATTAATAACTTTTTGCGTACTAGTTCAAATTCAATAATTCTTGTGCCAAATGAACCTAAACACCTAGATATATGTCATATTCAAATTTTAGATCAATCCCGACTACAGATAATATTTGACATCGTTTTCCGTCGGGTCCCGTCGCACTGCCTTAGGCAGCCTGCGTACTGTCTGCTAATTTTATCATAACTTTGTCTATACAAATTCAAACTAGGCGGTTCTTGATTCTACGTTTAACTAACACATAAAGGAACAACTTTCATGTTTTACACTTTTGGAAATTAGGTCATCTTGGGTTCCGAAATTCATATCAAATTCATAGGTTCTACGCGAGTCAAGTTTTCGTGTTTCAGCGGAATTCTCCGCACATGTGATTCCGGAAACTACTGTAATTTCACCGTTATGATCTATTTAACCTCAAAACCTCATATTTAACATATTTTCAATGTTTTGCATGAATTTTAGGAAAATTACGTTTTAGTCCCCGACTTTTTCAAAATTACCATTAGGTCCTTTTGACTTCCAAAGCCTTATTTCTCCTTCCGGTTACGGTCGGCATTTATCTGTAACTCTATTGTAGATCATATTACCGAATTTACGTATTTAGGGTCGACTTCCCACGGTCCTAACTTGTACTGTGACCTGAGCACGTTTAACTTCGGAGGTTTGGCGAATTTCTCCGCGATCCTTCCGAGTCTACGCGCCCGAACTGTACCATCAGAATCTACAGTTGTCAAATATTACAACTATACTTAATTTCCTTATTCCTCTGCCTACGACTCGTATATAATTTACGTTTTCTTTATTCCTTCCTTTTTACTTACCTTTTGTTTACCAATGGTTTACTCTTTATTTATCTTACTTACAACTGGTTTACTTTTCATTTATAATAGTTTACTACATTTATGATTGGCTTACTTCTAGTTTACTATGTTCATAACTTATTAATTCATAGTTTACAACCTGTTTACTAAACTTATAATTCAC
>CATIWJ010331029.1:0-13484 GCA_949640765.1 Croton laevigatus | reverse complement strand
TTTCTAAACAAAGGTTTAGAATTCTCACCAAACCTAAGCCTAATTATGCTTAGATTATCTTCAAGATCTTTAATATATCTTGCTTCAACAAGATCACCATCCCATTGCTTCAAAAAAAGGAAGAAAAACCAAAAATTTTCATTAAAACGACTAAACGACTAATCATTTCCTAATCATAACTATAATCATAATTAACCTTTAAAACGTTGCTTAACTTAAACTGACCCTTGCAGCATCAATGGCATTAGCAACAGTAATAAATTGTTGAGGAGATACTGATCTTAGCACCCACCGGCTCAGAAATGTATGAAAAGAACTAGACCAGCGATTCGAAATTTCAACACCATTATCAAGAGTTATAACCTTCCAACCATCACTTCCATTACCAAACCGGTTCGAATCAGAAACAGATAATAATTCTTGTATGCAATTTTCACTTGCAAAATGAACATATCTTCTTAATGAATCTTCACTAATTGACCTACAAAACCATAATTAACCTACAAAATACTACCTCCGATTTTTTCATTTCTTTACATTGCCGTTTTGGGGTGTGTTTTTCAATTGTTTACATTTCTATTTATAGTAAGTTTTGTAATTGTTTATTATTATTTCTTTATTGGTATTAGTGAAAAAGTAAGTTTTGTAAATGGTTAGTAATTTTTTATTATTATTTCTGTATTGGTATTGGTGAAAAATAGGTTTGTATTGGTAGTGGTGAAATAGTGAATGTAAAAAAATAAAAAAATCGGAGGTAGTATAATCAATGTAACAGTAAATGACCTCTAGTTTAATATATAAATATTAGTCAATAATTAACAAAAATAGTGTTTCTAAGCCTTGAGATCGATATGTCTAAGTTTATTAAGCCGAGTTCAAGCTTGGCTATTTTTAAAGAGCCAAGAGTTTGGTTGAATTACTTTTTTGGGTTCGATTCGAGAAGCTCAAAATTCAATGCAAATGAGCTCCCATGTCCTACTATTCAGCACAACTTCCAATGATTATATGTTTTGTTACAGAAGGACGTTTCTTTAGGGTTCATGACGAATTTGGTGCCGATTATTTACCTATTTTGGATTATTGTAAACTTATTTACTAAAATGGTATTGGAGGCATGGTGTGTAAAATCTTTTCATGAACTACTCTCCATACGGAATAGTTTTTAAGTAATTCAGTTTTTATAAATATATTGTTAGTTCCTTAATTTTTATTATGTTATTTTAATGAGTTATTCTATTAAATTTTTCTTTTTTCGTGTTTCAAAATTTAAAAGTATGAAATTTCCGAAATAATAAAATACCCATTATTTAAAAAAAGGGAAATTTATTTGAAGTCACTCCGTTTTTACTAACATATGATTGGATCACTTTGTTTTAGTAAATATATTGTTAGGTCGCTAATTCTTACTTTGCTGTTACTATCGCACTCAGTCATGCCTCTTGCTTCATCTTGTACCTTCCCCTTTTTTTTTTTGGGTATTTTGGCTTTTGAATTTGTAATATTGATAATGAATACTCATAAAGATTAATCAAATAATTCAATAACTTATTTTTGAGAAGGAATTTTAAATAGGCAAGGGAAAGGATTCAAATAGCATATATTGAAACTTAATAGATACTAAATGGCACAAATTTTTAAAAATGTAGTAAATAGCACATTTTCTTAAATCTACTTTCAAAAATACCCTCTTTCATTAAAAATAACCATTATCCGAACAGCTCACCACCTATCTCCCCCACTACCAATGCTGCCGCCGCTGCCACCACCTCCTGCGACCACTTTTGGCGACCAAAAAAAGACACTGCAGTCACAGCCACTATCTCCGGTGACCAGAAAAAAATACCGCTACCACCTCTGGTGACAAAAAAAAACCATATTTTAACCTTCAACATGTTTTTATTTTTCTTCTTTTTATTTTTCTTCTTCTTCTTTATTATCAGATTATGTTTGTTGATTTTGAAGAAGAGAGAAATAAAAATGGTAATTAGGGTTTAAGAGAAGAAAAGTAGTCACATATACTAAAAGCCATATTTATTGGTATATGTACCATATATATAGGAACGTATCATAGCCTGTGAGGGTGTGCAGTTCGGTTAACAGCACAGACCCCAGCTTTGCTATTCTTGTCTTGTTTATCATCACTAGCAGCTTATCCAATGGCAGAGAAAAGCTTCATTTCTTGTCTTTCTTTTGGTGCTTCTATTAATTTTATATTCGTTTTTATTGGAATAATGATTTTGTTTGTGCTGATCTGTAACCAAGTACTCAATATTTGACGTTTCCTAACTATCAACTTATTATAATCCCATTTTTTTTTTTTTTCACTTTTAATTTTTGATTTCAATAGTCATCTTCATTATGTCCATTGTTGAACTGAACAAACAAGTGGAAAAATGGAATGACTTTCCATTTGTTTCAAAAATTTTATAATTTCATATTTTTTTCCTCTAATAAAAGAACATATAGCAAATCATGAATTATTTTCTAATTTGTAATAAATTTTACTTTTTTTTATATATATAAATATCTTTTTAGTTTAACTCAGGGTCCAATTTTAATATTTCACACAGAACCTCTCAAATTTGTGAAATAGTCTTGGAACATATATTTATATAGAACCCGTCTTTTTCAAATTCGGTTACAAATCTGAAATATTTATATAGAACCCGTCTTTTTCAAATTCGGTTACAAATCCGAAATATTTATATAGAACCCGTCTTTTTTGGGTTAAATAGCAAATCTCATGATAGGGTTCATCCAAATTTGGGGTTGGGCTTATGGAGTGAGTTTTTTTTTTGGCCAAAGTTATGGAGTTAAAAATACAACTTACTCTTTATCTTCTTTTAAATCTCATTTCCCCTACAACTTTCCCTCCAACCAAACTTCCGACTCACTCCTTACCAAACAACACCTTAGTCTGGGATCAAGTTCATATATTCACACTCTCTTAAAATTAGAAGTATCTTCTATATAGAAAAAAAAAGAGTTATGACTTATTTTAAAGATTTATACCTAATAGAAGCAAAAAACTCAATAAATATTAGTTTTGCTAAATACCCTTTTTAAGGTTTTGAAGCTAAAAAATTGTTGTTAACATAGATTTGCAAAATAAAGTTTGTTTTAAAAAGAAGACAAGCATGTAAAAATGTGGGTAAAATGCACATGGTTTTGTGTGGTAAAGTCAAACATATTAAATTTAATGTTAAATGAGTTTTTTTTTTTAAACAAAATGTTAAGTGAGTTAAATTGTGATACTGTTAACTTTTATCGAACTCTTAAAAGTTAAGATCTTTAAACAAAAGAGATACAACACTATACACCAGAATGTGAATCTGTCTCTGCAAACTGCATCTAAATTCCAACCTATTTGCATCTACCTAACCATGTCGTTTTTGCATTAAAACCATAAGATAAGCCCGCACCACACCACAGTGAGAGAGAGAGAGAGAGAGAGAGAGAGAGAGAATACGGGCCTTTCTTTTGACAGATCGGTTCTACTGAAAAAAAAAAAATAAATAAATAAAAAAATACTGAAGAAAATAATAAAAAAATAATAGATGAATGGTGGGATATTTTGATTTGCGTTTCGTCTATCGAATGTTTACACGTATCGAAACACCGACACTCTTTGAGACAAATATATCGCTACTGCTGTTGCATAATACAATCCAATGGGCTGTGTGGTTGAAAGAGACCTGTAAGACCCACTGCACTATAATGTGAGGACTGAGGTTTGAATTTTTGGAAAAAATATTGTTGAGAGGGGCAACACATGATTAATCATTGTGAACGTTAAATGGACCTGATTAATAAAACAAATGATAATAAAATAGATTTAATAAAATTTGATTTACCTACTATATCTCATAATCGATTATTTAATTAGACTTATCACTCAGCATAAGATGAGATTTGGAAAGATAAACATCAAAATTGTATTAGAGAAATTTGGTGGAGGTAGTGGTAGTGACAATGATGTATGTTGTTTATTTTGTTAATTTTTCAACATTATTTGTTTTCCTTTTTTTTTAAGTTTTTCGAAGATTTTTTTAGATAAAATAATTTCTAAATTTTCTTTATTTTTAAAAATATTATATTTTAATTTGTTAAAAAAAAATTTGTATAGTTTATAATCAATTGAATATTTAAGTTAATGTATGGAAGTTACAATTTATTTGTTAAGTTACAATTCATCCAAGTGACTGCCATCATTCCAATCAATTATCCCATAAAATAAGTGATTTATAAAATTAGGTAAATTTACTATTTCATACTAATCTTTGGTCAATGTTACTATTTAGTCATTAGAGTTTGATATAATCATTAAAAATTCATAACCTTTGGCATTATTATACTATTTTATCAATATGTTCAGTTTTTAGGAGTATTGTTGGAATAATCTATCACATACATCAAAAATATTCCAAATCTAACAGAATATTCCAAATATATTTCTAAAAAATTAGACCTAGTATAATAGTGCTAAAGATTAAAGATATAAAAATAATTAAGTAAAAAATAGTGATTAAATATATCGTGAATTTTCCTAATATTAAATTAGGAATTGGCATATATTGCAGAAGAGTGAGGAATTAATAATTATCTAATGAAAACAAGAGGCAAATATTAAAGATGAAACGAGGACCAAAAAAATTGAGTAATTCTAGTTGTAGAGACTGATCTTGTACTGGTTAATCGTAGAGAGTGATTCTTCAAAGGGAGAGAGAGAGAGAGAGAGTTGAATTATTTAAATTGAGAGATGGATAAAAATTGATTCAATCATACTCGTGGGGTTCGATCATCCTTCTTTTCTTCTTTTTACCAAGTTGTTGTGCCACATGTATTGCCAAATGGCGTCAATCTCAGTCAGTCAATTACCGCATCATATTATATGAGTTCTCTCCATAATTACTAGATTTAAGTGACTAAAATGGTGTTTTTATTTTATTCAATTTAAATTTTAGGTGCAATCAATGTAAAATTTGTTAAATTGAAGGGAAGTAAAGTTGGGTGTCTTTGTTTTTTTCTTGACAAAATTTAGGATGTTCACGCTTAAAAGGCTTCAATATACTTATAATTACTCCGGTCAAGGGTAAATGAAAGTGACATGATGACATGCCTTTAATCTTAGTCATAATAAAGTCTTAAAAAATTATGAGAGATAATAAATAAAACAATTAAATAATCAAAACTTAACACTAAAATACGTATATGATTCCTTCTTGGTTGTTTCTTCCTCCTACTAAAGGTAATAAAATATAAATGGAAGACTTGACTAATTTTATCAGAGCTGGAAAAAGAGGATATATTATTTTAATTAAATGTTTTTTACTTTTTTTATGAAATTTATATACTTTATGTTTATAATTTAGCTTTATGTATTTATGCAATATGTTTTTTGGGGTGTACGCATTATTACTCTACTCCAATTACTAAGATATAAATTTATTTAATTATTATAATATTTCTTTTAGATGATATTTTAAAAAAAAAATACGAAAAAACCATTGTTTGTTTGTAAAAGACGTGAAAAAAAAAAGAGCAATTAGAGAAATAATAAATTGACAAATATGATGTGGAAAAGGTGATGCTCTTGTGTCTTGTCAATACCAAATGGCAATAAACAATTGGTACACATCATCAATTCGTATAATTTTAGAATACCTATAATGTCACATGTGTTAAAATGTACTAGATTGTGTATTTTTATTTAAGTCAAATACTGAATTGTTCAAAAAACAAAAAAAAAAAAAAAAAATACCCCTCCTTATAGTTAGACAAATTTTCATTTCTCATTTTGACCCATAACTTGACATTATTTTTCAAAATTGAAAAAATCATATTTTTAACATTGATTTCTTCTAGTAAATAACAATAATAATAATAATCAAATTATAGATGACTTTTTTATTTTGTAATATTGTAATGCAAATCACATGCTTATAAAATAAACACTACACTTTTTAAAATAATTATTATTTTAATTATCATATATAATTAATTTGAATAAAAATAATAAATATTATATTTAATAAAATGTAAATATTATATTTACTAATAGTAATTAGATTTGAATCTATAATAATAATAATTATAGATTTTGGATAATAATAATAATAATAATAATAATAATAATAAATATATTATTATTATTATTATTATTAGCCCCTACTATAGTGGTGTATAAAAGAAACAAAAGGATCTATACTCTTTTGAAATGGTCAATTTCACCCATATGTTAATCTTAATTTTCTCCCATTCCACTTACCCTAATTTATATATATACATGTTATGGAGAAAAATTGTAAAACTCTCATTTTTTGTGAAGTTTGAGATTAGGGATTAAATAGTCATTTTGCTTGTCCTAAAAATTTTGGAAGTAAGTTCGGTATTTTAGTTATGTAAAAAGTAATCTAGGCATTAGTTGGATTTGGAGAATGCCGACCTATTTTTGGTATTTCGGTATCTGTGAAAACTTATGAAATTGTGATATGAGATTAATTTTGTTAAATCAATATTTAATGTTTAATTTGGAGAATTTTAACTATAATATTACTTGGATTACGAATTTGAAATTTTTTTTGGACACTCGAATCGTCGATCAATAATTTAGCAGTTAGTCTAAATAGTTATATCATTATTTGAAAAGAATTATATTTGGTAGAAATAATAATTAGTTGGAAATTTATTTAATTTGATGGTGTTTAAATTGTTTTGGAGATAGGTATCTATTGTTTATCAATTATTTTTGATGTAATTGGTTTATTATAAAAAAAAAAGAAAAAACTACTATTTTATAATTGAAACTTGGCTTAATGACGAATTTATCACTATATTTTGGTAAAATTGCTCTAACATCACTAACGTTTAGCCTAAATTGATATTACACCACCGCGCTGTTAACTTTAACATCTAACTATTAACGAATTATAGAATTAACATCTCAAATTGACTTGAATTTTTATTTTTACACTTTTTGCAACTTTGGTGCTCAATTTCATTATAATTTGATAATTTTTTTGCAACAACACTTTCACATTTAATAATTATAAAATTAGAATACAAAAATTCACTAGAAATTCTTAATTTGATAAAAGAAAAATAAAAAATCACTATTATTATTTTAATATTTTTTCTTAGTGACTTTTTAGAAACTAAAAAGTACTAAATTTTCTTGTAAATATTAAAATAAGGAAAAATTACAATTTTATCTCTATGTGATCATCTAATGTATATTTTTGTCCCTGTATTTTTTAAAATAAACTTTTTTTATCCCTGTGTTTTAATTTCGGCAAAAAAAAAAAACATTACGTACACCATTCAAACTAGTTTTTGGCCGCAAAAATAACTAACATATATACCAAAATGAAGCTCTTGACATGATAAATCAAGTTGAGATCGGCTATATGAATCCTTCAACGGTTAATTGCGTTTGTACCGCCTTATTTAGTAAGTATTTTTTAAAATTCATATTATTTTATCCTTATATTCTAATTCCGTCCAATATTTTTGTACTTCTATTAAATAATGACCAATAATTTTTTTAAATAATTGATATTACTACTCTTTAATTGATATGAATTTAATTAATTAATTACTTTTTTAATTAATAGGTACTAAATTATAATTTGACAATTTAAATTTAAAAAAAGGTGAAATGCATGCCCATCGTCGTCTGACTACTACCTAGTAAAAAGAATAGATTTCAGTGAATCCAGCTCCACAATCTTCAACTTTAGTGGCTACTTGTAGCGATGGTAATCGAAGAAAAACATCCGCAGTTATAGAATCATTGTTTTCTGATTCATAATTTTCGGTGATTGGGCAAGGAAACGAAAAACTTCAGGAGATAGTTCATGAGCAAAAAGACCTCTAGTGCCAACTAACTCTCTGATTGATGGCCGAAACTAAAAATAAGAATGGGTCGTGGGTTGGGTCGAAAGGTTCGAAAATTTTAATTAATTTTTTTATGGTCTTATGGTGTTTTGATGCTAAAACTAAGGCCATCACTTGATTTATCATGTCAAGAACTTCATTTTGGTGTATATGGTAATTGTTCTGGTAGCCGAAAACTAGTTTAAGTGGTGTATCCAATGGTTTTTTTTTCCCGAAATTAAAACGCACGGACAAAAAAGTTTATTTTAAAAAATGTAGGCAAAAAAAATGTACATTAGGTGATAACATAGGGATAAAATTATAATTTTTACTTATTTTAATGTTTCCAAAAAAATCCAGCAACAATTTTTAGGTACTAAAAAAGTGTATTGAAAAAATTTTTAAAATAATAATAGTAATTTTTTTTTTTTATTTTATTAAATTAAGAATTTTTGGTGAATTTTTATATTCTGATTTTACAATTATTAAGTATGAAAGTGGTGTTGTTGGAAAAAAAAAATCAAAGTGCATGAAATTGAGCACTAATGTTGCAAAAATGGTAAAAATGAAAATTTAAATCAACTTGAGGGGCCAATTCTGTAATTTTTATACCAAAGTTGCTACGAGGGTAAAAATAAAAATTCAAATCAACTTGAGTCGCCAATTCTATAATTTTTTCAACGGTCAAATGTTAAAGTTAATGGTGCGGTTGTGTATCAGTAATTTAGGCTAAACATTAGCGATATTAAAGCAAATTTGCTAAAATATAGTGATAAATTCGTCATTAAGCCAAACTTTAATGGTAAAATAGTAGTTTTTTCTAAAAAAAAGTTAAAATCATATACTAATATTGTTCCACCAGCCGACTTAGTTTAGAAAAACAAAATTTCAACCCTAAGTATAAATACTAAGTTATGGTTTGTGTTTAGGTTAGTTGAGAAGAGAGAGAGAGAGAGAGAGAGAGATTACGAGGAAGTGAAAAAGAAAATATATTAATAGATGACTTCCTTGGTTGGCGTGAGAAGGTAGGCTAGGAGCTGGACAGAGGATGTTGACATTTTGGGCATGTGTTTGATTAGTTGGAATTGATAAGCCATTGGTTTGCTATTATTATTGTTATCATTATTATTATTATTATTATTTACTGTCACAACCCAACCCGTCAACTACTTAGGCTCAAATTTGCTGGCTTAAAATAGTTAACTCACGTTGAGTATAACTTATATATCATATCAAATATCAATCAATATCCAATGTGAGATTTCACAAACTTCCCCCCTCATTACGCAAGATTTCACAAACTTCCCCCCATTACGCATAATGTATTCATTGTGACACACAAACACAAACCTCACCAGGCGATACTTCCGGCTGGTGACTGGCTCTGATACCATTATTGTCACAACCTAACCCGTGAACTACTTAGGCCCAAATTCACTGGCTTAAAATAGTTAACTCAAGTTGACTAAGTAGTTATATGGTTTAACTTATATATCATATCAAATCTCAATCAATATCTGATGTGGGACTTGACAAACTTCCCTCTTTGCGCACAACGTCCTTGTTGTGACACACAAACCTCACCAGGCGATATTTCCGGCTATCAACTGGCTCTGATACCATTATTGTCACGACCTAATCTGTCAACTACTTAAGCCCAAATCCACTGGACTAAAATGGTTAACCCAAGTTTGACTAAGTAGTTATATGGTCTAACTTATATATCATATCAAATCTCAATCAATATCCGATGTGGGATTTCACATTTACTAAAAGAAATCAATGTAAATAATATAATTTGTTCAATTTTAAAAAATAATGTCAAATTAGGGGGTCAAAATGAAAAATAAAACTTTTTCCTAACTTAAAGGAGGGGTATTTTGTCCAAAAGTACATTCTGTACAAATTCATATGAAATTTAGGTATTTTTAAGTAACGATTTGAAGTTTAGGAACTAATGTATTATAACTTCCAAAATTCAAGTACTTTTGATGGAATTTATCCTAAAATTATCAAAATTTAAAAAGTTCAAATATTAAATATAGGGCAATTTAAAAATATAGCACAAATGAATGTTTCAATTTAAGAAAATAGAACAAAAGATGTTTAGCACAAATTATAGCACAAACTAACCTAGAAAAAAAAATACCTATAATTAATGCTGTAAACGAGCCTAGTTGAGCCGAGTATTGCGAAGCTCAAGCTTTGTTCGTTTAGTTTTCGAATGAGATTTTATCGAGCCGAGCCTCAAGTAGCTCGCAAGCGGCTCGTTTTATATAAAACCCTAATGGAAAAAAAGAAATAGATTATGGGTGGATAATAAGATACAAATTATTTTTTAAGTATTAATTAGCCATTATATTATAATAAATATGAAATTTTGAACTAAAACGATTGATTTGATACATATTTTAGGTAAAAGGAGCCGTTAACGAGATTAAAATTTCGGCTTGTTAACGGCTCATTAGTTATCGAGCCCACTTATTCAACCATTAAAACTAATTAGTGAGCTGCTACTTCTTTTTATTTATTTATATATATTTTTTAAATTTAATTATTTTGATATAGTATTAAAATTAGAGCCATACTATATATTGAAAAAATGAAAAATTTTAAAGATTCATTACCAATGGAGTTGTTAAATCAATTAATCCTACTATAGACTAATACAACAACAACAACAAGCCTTAGTCCCAAACAAGTTGGGGTCAGCTGTATGGATCCTCTAACGGTTAAGCTCTCCAAACAGATATTAAAGAAGAAAGCCTAAGAAATACAAGAGCATTAAACACGATCCTTAGATATTATCCACGACATGGATTTTACGTCTCCATGCAAGCCTGTTATGAATCAAATCCGCGTCGATATCCAAGGCTCGTAGATCTCTAGCTATTACTTCTTTCCATATTGTCTTAGGTCTTCCCCTACCCCTCTTGGCCCCTTCGACTACCAAATTCTCACATTTACGCACTGCTGCATGCGGAGGCCTCCGTAGAACATGACCATACCATCGAAGTCTACCTTCTCTTACTTTATCACTAATTTCTGCAACGTGGACTTTCTCTCGAATATGTGCATTCTTGATTTTGTCCAACCTTGTATGGCCACACATCTATCTTAACATCCTCATCTCCGCCACATTCATTTTATGGAGATGTTGGCCCGTTGGTGCCCAACATTCACTTCCATAAAGTATTGCTGGCCGCATAACTGTCCGATAGAATTTACCTTTCACCTTTAAGGGTATTTTCTTATCACATAGAACCCCTGAAGCACCTTTCCACTTCATCCACCCAACTTGTATTCTGTGGGCCACATCTCCATCCAAGAGTCCTTCATCCTGAAACACAGAACCCAGATATTTAAATTGTTTGGATCTTGATACCAAAACTCCATCCAATAAAACCTCTTGTTCTTTCTTCTTCTTAACACTGAACTCACAATGCATATATTCTGTTTTACTCCTGCTTAACTTAAAGCCCTTATCTTCAAGAGTTTTCCTCCACACTTCCAACTTACTGTTAACTCTCGCACTGGTTTTATCAATAAGTACAATGTCATCTGCAAATAACATGCACCAAGGGACATCATCCTGTATGCTCCTGGTTAGCTCATCCATAACTAAGGTGAATAGATATGGACTCATGGCCGAACCTTGATGCAACCCAACGGTAATGGGGAAAGCTTCTGTGTCCCCACCTGGTGTTTTCACACTAGTGGATGCATCCTCGTACATGTCCTTGATGATGTTAATATACTTGACATGTACTCCTTTTCTCTCCAAAACCCACCAGAGTACTGTAATATTGTAAATTAATAAAAATTTTATGTTCTGCATACCGTACAAAGACACGTGTAGCTCTCTTATAGGTCTACTTCGGTAGGTGTATAAGGGGTGTTACAGGAGGCTCCCATCGAATTAGAAATTGAACGTTCTGCTACCTATTTTCAGTAATCTGTGGAAGCTGCCATTCAGATGAAATTGACCGAGCTCTAGATAATATAAAATGAGAGTCATTCAATTTAAAATTCCACACAACATCATTCCTAAACATCCAAAGACTCCATATTATCATAAAAATCTCTTCCCTTTGTTTCGGTCTAGACTGTTATAGAACCTTAGACAACAATTGATGAATTGATGGTATAGAATTCCTCCCAACAGAAGAAAGAAACCATACCTGCTTAGCTGCTGGACAATCATGGAGTATATGTAGTTCCGTTTCTGGTTCTTGGTGACAAATAGGGTAACTTTCTTCCACTTCGATATGTCTACGTCGAAGATTAACTTTGCAAGGAAGAATCCGCCTTAAAATTCTCCATATCAGTATTTGAACCTTCCCTAGAACCTGAACTCGTCATATCTTACTCTATGGAATTGATTGATCTGGAATTTCAAGCTCTGCACCTTCCATTGCCAATCAGTCCTTAACCATATATTGTCCATTTTGATTTAACTTCCAACACCATTCATCTCTCCTATGAACTCATGAAAGAGGAATTCGATGGAAACAATCAACATCTCTTGCAATAAACCGAGCCTGAATCAATTAGGTATTCCACCTTCCTTCATCAATCAAATATGAAACTTTAATTAAATCTGTAGAATTTTCGGCTTCCGATTGTATATAAGGCATTTCATCTAACAACAGCGGGCCTCTCCAAATACTTATATCCATACCATCTCCTACCCTTCGTAAACTGCCTTCCATTAAAATAGCATGCGAAGCCAAAATCGCTCTCCATATCTGACTTGGATTATGACCAAATTCAGCTTGAAAGAAAGAAAGAAAAATCCCTCGATGCCAAAGTATTCGGTTGTTGCACAATTCTCCAGCCTTGCTTTGCCACCAAAGCCAAATTAAATTGATGTAAATCACCATATCCAAGACCTCCCTGAATTTTAGGAATAGCCATTCTTCCCCATCTCATCCATCTCATATCCTTACTATTTCCATCACCAGATTCCCAAAAAAAATCCACTCATTGCAGTATCTAATTACTTACAAGTTTCCATAGGTAGTAGGAACAAGCTCATTATATAATTGGGCATAGCTTGTGCTACCTTTCGTTAAAGAACGTCTTTCCCTGCTTTAGAGAGCAACTTAGCCTTCACCTCTTCAAACGTTTTGCCACTTTATCTACTACATATTGGAAACCATGCATTTTCTCCTTGCCAATAACCGATGGCATTCTAAGATAAGTGCCATGGCTTTCAACTCCTTTTACTCCCAAAATGTTACAAAAAACAACTCTATCTTCAAGATTTGGTCTACTATTGGTGTTGAATATTTGACTTAGGAGTTGATTTTGAAAATAAATCTGGTTGTTATTATTTTGATATTCGGTTCTATTTTTTAGGAATAATGAGATATGCTATCATGAGTATCAAATATCCTTAAATATCTAGCTGTTTGTTGAATTTCTGCCTATAAATTCATGTAAATATGCTTCAAATAATATACAAGTTTTCATAAGTTCATATATAATTTTGTTGGCTTACATTTCTGCAGTAGCATTTCAGTTTCTAAAAACCCAAATATCCAACAATTGGCACAGAATCTTGTTTTCATTTCCAACCACCAAGAAAAACTTGGCTGATAAGTTTT
>CATIWJ010330972.1:0-43136 GCA_949640765.1 Croton laevigatus | reverse complement strand
CCCGCTTGCGGACCTTCTTAGTATGCCTACTGTCCGGCATGGAAGCATCAGGTTCAGGAGGTGCTGCCTTATCCATGGCAAAGATGGGTTAAAGATGCAGAACCAGTATAAGTATTAGCTCAAGAGAAGAAGAAAGAAAGCCTAATAACTGATCTGAAACAGAGGTGGAAGCCGAACGCCACACTGCCCTCGTCGCCAGTGAAGGGTGGTGTCTACGGCGGCCGCAGTCAGCTAGGGCAAAGCCTTTCATGCATTTTACATAACCCTAAAAACCTACTTCTGCTTTACTTATCTTTTGTCAAAGCAAAAAAATATGTGAGTCTTCTAATCATCATCTATTAATTTGAGCAGTGGTGGTTTATGATAAACCTGCTCATTTATAAAAATAGAGAACCAAGATAATGGCGCAAGACCCCTATCACGCCGTTATAAAATGTTACCAATTTCGCCTTTTCTAGTATTCCAAGTAAATGGGGGGTCCAACATAACCAATATTAATCAATTACGAGTCAGAAATAAATTTTTCAAATATTTCCCTGCCTTTATAAGTACTGTAATCCCTCTTATTTTCTCAAATGAATAAAGGATAGAATTAAAATCACCCAACAGCAAGAAAGCTTTTTGCAAACTTGAATAATAATTCATTAAAAAAGCATATTGATTACGTTTTTTAGTCATAGGGACTGATATAAAAAGGATAACTCGGTGTACGAAGGCATCCCGCATTTACACAAGGTCCGAAGAAGGGTCACACACTTGAAGGTGTAAATGTAGGCAACCTTACCATGTATTTACTATAAGAGGCTGATTCCACAGCTCGAATCTTTGACCTTTTGGTCACTCGGGAACAACTTTATCGTTGCGCTAATGCTCACCTTCTCATAAGGACTAATATATACAAACAAAATATCCTAACAAAAATTAGTCCATTGATCAATAAGGCTATAATGCACAAAAAAATTTGCAGTATTTAACAATGTTATATTGAAAACTCTCTTTCCAAGCTACGACAATTCCCCCAACAATGTTAATCATCAGAGCCACAAAGATATTATGATACCGAAGAACTTGTAGCTTATTATAAACAAAATGAGCATCATATTTTATCTCAGACAAAGCGACTAGAGATGGGGAATGGATTTTGGTCAATTCTTTTAAGCACCTTCAGGTCAGGGACTTCCACAATTCATGATAGTTCCAATACAATATCGTTATGGGACACCTTAGGATCAATTGGGGTTGGTGTCCTCCATCCTTTCTAATTGTCCAGAAAATAACTTTGGCTTTTTAAATTATCTTCCCCTTCATTCATTAGCGATATCTCTACTGCTTTGTTGCACCATTAGGAAGTCCAATACCTAGTTGAAAATGAGAAGGAGAATTTGAACCAGTTGAAAGCAAACCTAATTTCTTAACAGACCTCTTTCATTTATTTTGAGTTTTTATCGAATCCTCTTCTCTTTCTTGTCGAAGAAGAGCTTGTATATAGTTTTTATTCTTTAACGCTTCAACTACAACTTTCTTCAAAACCAGTAAAATTTCCTTTGATGGTACTACTTTCTATAAGTTACTAGCAATAATAATCTGTTCTTTAAAAGAAGATTGATCCAGAGGGTGGACCATTATAGGCATCTCTTTTTGTTCAAGTGCACCCGAAATAGGACAAAACTTACCGAGCCCAATCTGTGGCAATTCAGGGAAAATGGCCAGTTTAGGCCCTATTTGATGTGAGCCTTCTTTAATATTGATCTCTGGGCTGCTCATTGGTAAAGGAATATTAGGTTGGGCCTCTTATACATTCTTGTCCATATCTAGTTCATATTAGGCCTCCTCAGCCAAAGGAATCGCTTAGATTTGGCTCATTTCTCCCTGATGAAGTAAAGCCTGATTTATTAACCCATCAGCATCTTTTAAGGCTACTCCATCATCATAAGCTTTAGCTTTCTCATCATGCTTCTAACACGTTTCTGCAACAGGCACACCTCAAGACCTGCCCTCACTTAATGAATCTTTCATTCCAAGGCCTGACTTCTGCATCAGCACTTGAGTAGCCCTTGAGTTGTCCTCAACAACTCATTCCTTTGATTTGATTGACTCATCTTCAAGAAGTTGTAAGGTTCCTAACCTAAGTAGGGTTTCTTCTATCACATCTTCATTACCCATGGAAGGAAAGCTCTTAGACCAGGCTTATAACCAAAGTCCTCTTTCTCATTATCACCTCGTGAATTAATTTTGCAAGAATTGATGATATGACTAAAAAGGCTACAATAATAACAAAAATCACCAAGTTTCTCATATTGGAAAGGAAAATTTATAAAAATTCCCCCTAATTTTTACCAAAAACTACAAAAATCTCTTTATGCATTTTTAAGTGAATTAATTTATCCCTATGCTTTAAATTCCTTGGACGATTTAATCATTATGTCTATTTTTTCTATTAAAGTAATGGTAGAAGGACCAAAATATAATTTTACGAGCTCTTTAAAAAAGCTTAAGAAATGAAGGACTGGTTTTGAACTTTTCATCTTTTTCATCTTCTTAACTATAAAACCACTGCTGTCATCGCCCCCTCACCATTTCTAGCCACTGATCGAGCTCCTAATGCCATCGGGCAAGGAGTCAAATGGTCGCGCAACACTTGGCCTTTCATTGGGCGTTTATTCCGGCAACGGCAAGCACCAGAAAGCTGATTTTGCATTTGAAGTTTTCGAATCACGTGAACCGAATCCAAGACCACAACCTGACCCATGACGACCATCAAGGTAAAGGAGGACATCATTGTTAATGCTAAAAATGAGACAAGTCGAACGGGTGAGTTTATTTTGTCCAACAAATGATGGTAGTGACAGAGCCTCATTTGTATCAGGCGGAGGAAAGAGAAAGTTCGCATAGCCAAAACATAAAAAACCTCAAACGATTCTGCTTGTTTGATGCTCACCGTTGTCGGAACAAACATCCAGCAGAACTGTAAGTGTCGAAATTGATGACGATAGAGGCTCACCATTGACAGTGGCCAGAAAAGGTGAATTGTAGGAAAATTGATCGAAAAGGAAGTAAAGCAGAAGATGAAGAAGATAAAAAGTTCAAAACCAGTCCTTCATTTTTTGAACTTTTTCAAAAAGTCCATAAAATTATATTTTGGTCCTTATACCATTACTTTAACAGAAAAAATAGACAAAAGAATCAAATTGTCAACAGATTTAAAACATAGAAATAAATTAGTCCACTTAAAAATGCATAGGGAGATTTTTGTCGTTTTTGCTAAAACTCATGGAGATTTTTGTAAATTTTCCTATTTGAAATCACCCTAGATCATCTCATCTGAATCGTCTTCCAATGGAGTGATAAGACCCAATAGAAGAGGTTCATTATTGACATCCAACAAAACTCTGACTTTTAAACAAGTGGACCATTTAGATTTCACCTTCTTATCTTCTTTAAAACTAAAAAAACCATGGTAGAGCTTCCACCAATCTTACGAGCATTTGCCTCATTAATGTGAGATGGTGGAAGTCCATGCTTTATGACCCATAATGGTGAATAATTAAAAGTTAAGCTTTGAAACGGCACTTTTCATCTGCCATTCTTATAGCACTAATAATTGACCTTTAACATTCCAGAGCCTGCCACTAAGAACCTTCACCACTTCCTCCTCATCTTAAAAAATGACAGAAAAATGATGGATCTTTTTTTGTTCCATAATAAAGGAACTTTTGAGTTTTCAGGCTTTTACCATCTCTAACTATCTTGAAAGTTAAGAACTTTGGAGCTTTTTTAGTTAGGATTCTTCCAGCTAGCACTTTTCTTACTTCTGTTGCTGCTGCAATTGGTTCATAAGTGAGCATAAGAACAAGTCCAGCCTTCCCCCTATTAATACTTCCTCCAAATGGCGATTTTTTTTTAACAATATACATATTTCTGTATTTACTCAAAAGAGTAGTTAGATGAGAAGAAACAAAGAGATGAATATTATTAATAAACCCTGTAGTGAGAATTTTTTGGAAGAGGGTTAGTATAATAATAAGATGGAGAGAAGCTTTTTTGAAGGAAGGAAGAGAACAGAAGAATAACTATGAGAGAGATATAACAAAATGTTGGCAGAATATCATTAACTCTACCCATGATGGGATAGACAAAAGTATCCGTTTGAAGTTCACTTCATCTTTCCAATGTTGAGGTATCCACCTCAATAAGATTGAATTTTCTATCACAAAGAAGCGATGTTTCAGATTCAAATGGAAGATAGCAAATGCTAGGAAACCCTAAGGCAAATAAAGGATGACCCATGAAGGGAAGTAGGTTCCATATGTCGCCATAAATGCTTACAATATTTAGAGCTTAACTAATCAATAAAGTGGAAACGAGAAGAATTTTTAAGGGGCATATTTGTCTTTAACTATTTTTAAAAATAATTTGTTGACTTATTAATTCGACTAATAAAATTAAGGAATGGTGAAAAAAAAGTATATTTTTCAAAACATGATAATCTAATAGTAAATTCGCATAAAATACAAGGACCTGTAGGCTGAGCAAAACTCCGTTACTATTGAAAATCGAACCAAAAATCGAAAAAAATGTTGGTTTTGGTCTTGGTTACTGAATTAACACTATTTTAGGTTAGTCTATTTTTGGTTCGGTATTTGGTTTTGCATTGTTGAAATCTCGGTTAGTTCGGTTAACCGAAAAACCGAACTAATTAAACCTACTATACTTATACTATGTCGTTTTAACAGACCTAGTAAATAGTTATAAAATACTACCATCAAATTTGCGTTTCTATTCTCTGTTTGCTTAAACCGTCTGGCGACTGAAGAAGACTCAAAATTTTGCACCCAAGTTGCGTTTCCACAGCTTTTTCAGCACCGTCGAGGGTTTTGAAGAGGAAAAGCCCCGGCATCAACTCTTTTCTAGGTTAATTTTTCAATGCATTGTTTAATGCAACTTTTACTTAGTGGATATGTTTAATTTTTTAATGCATTGTTTAATCCAACTTTGGCGCTAATTGGATATGCTTGTTGGGTTTTTTCATGTGACGCTTTGTTGCGTTTTGTTTGTTTTTTTTTATATTTATTTTGCAGTTCTGAAATTTTTTATTTGACTCTCTGGGTTTTTGAGTTTTAGTTCTATACTCTGTATTTGAAAATCTTATGCAATTCATTCGTTTTTGTCCTTATAGATTCATCTTTCTTTCTTCCTTTTTCGCTTATGGGGTTGGGAAAGACCTTGTTTTTGTTTGTAATCTGTTTGAGATTATTGATTCTAGGGTTTCAGATTATTCATTCTGTAATTTCAATTCTAGCACACCAAGTGTTTGATACAATGCTTCTCTTCTTTTCTGGCTTTTGTTTAAACTTTGGTTGTGAAAAATCCATATTCGGTTAACCGAAAACCGCAAGTTCGGTTCGGCATCCGGTTAACCGAATACTCAGCACTTCCAATTTTCCTTTTCTGTCGCCTCGTCTGTTTTATGGTTTTACTGCTAAAATCCTAATCCTTTTGTGGTTTCATCCGGTTTGTGAACAGATTTTGTTCTTATTAGCGTCTTCAACCTGACTGTTGACAAATAAAAACAATTGTTGTTTTAATTTAAAGCTCTATTACTTCTCTTGAGCATGAGAAATAAAACTCCAATGAAGCAGCAGCTTGGCACAAAACGAGGTATGTGAATAAAGTTGCAGTAGATTAAAAATTTAAAGCTCTTGTGTGCTTTTTTATTTCTTTTCCAATTTAATATTTAACCAGGTTATGGAATTTTAACTTTGCTTATAACTAGTTCAAGTAAAATCTCTAATTTAAATCTTTCTTCTTCTTTCTATGACTTAAATTATTGTTTTTTGAGGTAAATAAAGCACTTCAACACTGGAGTGTATGGATAGCATTGGTTTCTTGGTAGTGATTTAAATTTCTGTCCTTTAATCTATAGCTGTGGCTCCTCAGGAATTGAATTTATTCTGTGTGCATGTTTTTGGATATGGGTTGGGTGAAGTCTTTTTCCTTCTTCTTAGGGTATTTTGAGTACAAGAGTTTTTTTTTTTTTTAGTTGATAGGAATAACTGTATTTTTATTGTCTATGAAAAGCAGAATTGAAGAGGCATAGAAGACTGGGCAACAATGGCCCAGATAAATATGTGAAAAAGGAGTGCCATATTGAAGAAAATGCTGCTCCTGGCACATCTCTGGTTTCTTCAGGCAAGTGTATATATATTTTTCTTTTAAATTACTGACAGTGTGCAACAAATTAAAACTGCATTTTGACATTTTTACTGTTGCTAATAATTGTCTTAGATTCAGGAAGTGGTGTTGATTATGATTTCCAATGGTAGCTTAACCCTTTTTTTTTTCTCTGAGTTGTGGCTTTGTATAGGGGATTTTTCTGATGGAGATCATGCTCCAGGAGAAGTAGTTCAAAATGAGTCTTCAATGTATGATGTTTTGCTGACAACGCTGGAATCATGCAATAAAGCTCCAGCTGATGTTTACAAGAAGAGGTATTTTTAGATTTTAAGCAATCTAAGTTTGAAGTTTTGTAAATTTAAAAATATTTGTACTAGAGGTGAATCTATTTTTAAAATAGAAGTTATTACAACAAAGATTTGATGGTCCTGGGTTTGAGCCATGGAGACAGCCTTTCTGCAAAAAAAAACATGGGGGGAGGTTAAATTCATTGACCTTTCCTTTGATCAGGATCATCCTTTTGCAAATGTTTTGTACCTTTCTGGAAATTGTTGCTGGCTTAGTTGATACACCTGAGTAATCAGGCAGGTCGTCAATTTAAAACCTGAGCACTCTCTCCGAATACGGAAAAAAATTTATGGTTAATTAGCAGTTATTGGTGTATAAAAAGTTTAACATAACAACTGGATAAAATATTAATGATCTCTCTGGATCTAGCTTTAAATTAAATCATTAAGGAATAGTTTTGTTCCTTATCGCTTAATGGTTTAGAAATTTATGGTTGATAATTACGTTCTGCTTGAAAATAGAAAAAGGGGAGAAGGCAGGAGTGATTTTAAAGAAGACGGTGGCTCTAGATCTCTTACATCCAATGAAAAATATATTGGTGAAGAAGGTAAAATGGATTCGTGGTTTCTAGATTCTAATTTTGAAAAGTCATTTAGGTTTTAATTGCATTTTTCCCATCTCTGATAGTGGTTTTCATTCTGAAATTTCTGCCTTTGTGTTTGTTTTTTTGACTCATAGGAATTGATAATGAATTCTCTAAAAGTTATGTAATCAAAAGTAAACTCCAAGAGATGACAGTTAGCATGATGGACAATAATGAAGACGATGAATCAGAAGATGATCAAGATGAATCTGACACAGATCATGAGCTCAACTCAGGTGTCAACCCTGAAATTATTACAAGGTAGATCTTTCTTTTCATGTAGTTTTTGATTTAATTTTATCATCATTATGACTCATGTACTTATGTTGGAAGTTCATAAATCACAATATTGAAATGTGGTTTATTTCTCTGTAGAGATAAGTCATTGTTCTGGGCAAACACAAGGACCTCTTTTGCATAGCATAAATTTGTTGTGTAGCTTCTCTATCCAAGTGCATTTCTATGCTGGAGCCAAACTAAACCAAACCATTGTTAATATTGCTTCTCAACTTGCATTTACTTTGATCTTATCCCTTTGTATCCTTTATAAATTTCATTTATTTTTGAAGTGATTCTTTTGGGAAACATGAACTTTTATGTGACTGGTATTTATCATATAAGAACTTTTTCTAGAGTGTTTATGGAAATGTTTTTTCTTCTCCCCTCCCATTCTCTCTTCTGGTAGCTGCCATTCATTGTGCTTGCATTTGCATAGATCATTCTACAAGTGGTGCTTGATTTTGTTGATATGTAAACTGGGAAGAAAGCCACTACCTGTTAGTAGTCTTCCATCTTTTTTTCTTCCGTGTAAAATACCTATTGAAGTTGAATTACTTCTGATCTCTTGCATATTAGCTTTGGGTTTTGACTATTGTTAATTATATTATTATACTGGCCTCTTCTTTATCTTAAAAGTTCAATATGAATTCTTTATGCAGTTCTTTTCGTGAACACTTGAGCTACAATTTATCAGAAGAAGAGATTGATAATCTGTCAAAGAAAAAATGTTTATACAAATGGAATATGCCTGCATTTGACATGTCAAATTGCAAGTGGGAGGGGACAGGGGAGTGTTTTCTAAAGGTATTCTCTACGCTAACTCTCCATCTTTCTTGTATATCTCAGTTCCTTGCCTTTGTATGGAATAGGTCTCCTTTTTTTCACATGATATCCTTGCAAATACTTATTTCCTCAGAATCATGATTCGATGAGTGAAGAAAGGATGTAAATACACAAGTAGCATCTGACATGTCTTTTTGTTGTTTATCAATCACATTGTCACTCACGTGCAAGTCTGTTAAAATAGAGTTCACCTGATCAATCTGCAAACTGGGATACCTCCAAGAAACCTTGTCTATGCAAGTCAAAACCTGGGGAATGTAACAGTTCTTTTTAATTCGGGGGCCTCATTGAAAACTTTGTGCATCATTTCCCTTTTGGGCTGGTTTTGTAGATGTAGATGTTATGGTTTGTAATTTGCAAATGTTCATTTATTTTATTATTTTTTCATGTTTATTTATTTTTTTTTATGTTTATGCAGGATGATAATAGCAAACCTAGTTATGGTCTCAAGCAAAGATTGTATAAGCAATGGCTGGATGCTTACAAGACATCTGGAGGCAATGATTTCCATTCATCAAAGCAGAGGATTTTCTTCTCTCTGTGTAAGTTTTCTTTCCTTTTTTTTTTTTTTAAGATATAACATATTTTTGTCAGGGGTGATTCTTCGTATGACATTTTACTTTTTTTCAATCTCACTGAACATATTTGTTCAAAGCATGAAAATGTATATGGTGAAGCACCAAATAGGTTTCAGGTTTTCAAAAAAGCCAATTGTATTATGTATCATGTCTTATTTATAGGTTTCTTGATGGTGCATTATGTTGTTTAATGATTTGTAGCTGCCATTTTTGAAATGTTGATATTTTAGAATCACTGTGCCTTTTTTCTTTTCATAGGTAACAGCTACCGGGATATACTGCATTGTAATAAGAAACCGTTTTATCTCAAAGGCCTCAAAGAAGACTCAAGTATCTTGGATGCATACATCATGCATTGTGTATGTGTTCATGCTCTTCTGCACAAGAGATTTAATATAGTTTTTTACTCTTTTTGTGAATTTTGAGGTTATACTCTTGTGCTGAACAAAATGAAAATCATGCAGCTGAATCACATATTCAGATCTAGAGATCTTATAAAAAAGAATGATTCAAAAGTAGCCAGACACCAAGAGGGCGCTGAGGATAAATTATTAACTGTTGATGGTTTCCTTGATCGTGGGTTTACACGTGCGAAGGTACCATGTAACTGTTTCTTCTGACTTCTGCTAATTTAACCAGAATTTCACATAGTATTTTGAAGAAATTTCATTGCAGTATCAGGTTTGCAGACTTCTATTATTAACAATCTGAATGTATGAGCGATATCTTTACTTATAGAATAATAGTGTATGGTGATAGATTTAGCTTATTGTTTCTGCAAACTTATTTGGAATGTCGATAATCCTTGATGTGATAGATGGGTATTGTCATGGAATGTTTAGTTCACAGTTCTTTGTTTGTTGATTTATTACTGGTGGAAAAAAATGAAATGATAGCTTTCAAAGTCACCGTGCACTGTGGGAGTGTGCTTCGAAAAGGAAATATTTTCTGGACATAAATTTAAAATATCCACAGGTAGACTTCCTGTATCCCATTGATCATAAATTTGCATGTGAATAGATACACTCCTTTGCCGGAAGGCTTATGGAAATGAAGACAATATACTTGTGTCCGGTTGCTACACTTACGGTTTGATATTTTGTAAATATGGTCATATTTGTATTATTTTGTTTTTGTTTGACTGCTTTGTGATTGTATTTGGCTTGTCCTTAGAGTAGCTTAGTTATAGGATTGGGACCTGAAAGTGACCACAGCTTCCTAAAATGCCTATTCTTGGGCAGCCATGTATAATTTTGATTATTGATGTACCTATTGACAAGCTTCCATGAAGTAATTTCACTCTCCCTAGTTGCTTAAATGACAAGAAACAAATGCTTGAACTTTGTCCTGTTTTCCTGCCAACTGCCAATTTTTTTTTTGTTAAATCAGAATACTTGGATCAATGCAAGGTGCTGAGAATTTTCATGTGTTACTGTTCATACCATTAAAGTTTGTTATTTTGCACACTTCTGAGCTCTGAAGTTGTTCTATAGTCTGGTTTAATAAAACCACTTCAGATTATTTGTTTATCTCATTGTATAACTGGATCAAGAAATGTCAACCTCTTTCACTGATGTTTCTCTCTCTCTTTGTGTACTCTCTCAAAATTACCTTGTCATTCATATCTATCCTGATTTAAGCTGCATACTACATCAGATGTGTACCGAATAAAACTCGTTTTGATGCTGATTACAGGTTTTGGTCCTATTGCCATTAAGGAGGATAGCACATCGGGTTGTTAGGAGGCTACTACAACTAACACCACAAGATTACAGGGTTTGTGTTTTATCTGTGTTGAATTCTGAAATTACAATATCAGCAGCTTGGTTTGAAGTTGGAAACTTAATTTCACTTATAGAATGGCCATGGCCTATTGCACTTAACATCGAATGCTAACTTATTGTCTAGCATATCAACTACGGAAACAATATAAGATTGATTGATACTAAAGAAGATCTCTCACTGTGCAACCTATAAAGGGAAGACATGCAGATATTGGATTTTGTGAAATCAACAGAACCCCAGATTTTATGCAATCATTTTAAATCTATACGCTGTTGTGCATAGGATTTTTATTTTAATATTTTCCATTTTCTTCTTTTTATTGTTTGTCATATATATTCATGCACTGTTCTCTTTTGATTCACACTTGTTGATAAATATGTGCAAATGTTTCTCTGTCCCTTTTGTTATGAACAAGAGTTCACTATACTTTTACCCTTTTGTCCATTTTTTAGGTCAATGTGGAGCATGCTGATCGTTTCTATAATGAGTTTGGGGAACAAGATGATGAAAATTTGGATGTTGATGAGTTCATGCAAAGTGGAGGAAATTCAAAACCCGGCATGTCTTCAAAACCATCTGACTCGATAGCTCTTTTTGGTAGAAATCGTCATGATAAAGACGATGACTTTATGATAGGCATTAAATTTACAAGGTAAATATTTGTTTTTACACTGGTGGATCATATGATTTTTGTGTTATACTAACTAAGCCATTAAAGGAATTTCATTTTTCTGATACCTGAAATGCTTCGTCTTGTGATCTAAAATCTAATTTAAAAGTTGCTTAACTGGCTCTGACTCCAGTATCATCCAAGTTCTTTAGCTTTTTTTTTTTTACCTTGCTTTGTACGTTTTGCAGTATAGTTGCAGTCTATTGAGATGATTCCATGTCCATTATGCACCCCTTTCTTTCTACTGCAATAAATTTTTATTTTCTAATTAACATATGAGGACGACAGAGAATTTTGAATGTGTAATTAAGGTCATGGACATTGGGTATTTCTCCAAAGTAGTTTGTACATAATTAAAAAACCTTTGATCTAAGTCCTCAACTTTTTGCAAGAAAGAAGTACAAAGTGTAATGAAATTCTCTATTTGGTTTAACTTTACCAGATCTTTGCTTTTACAAATATGCATCAGCATTTGATTTGACAAATTAATTTAAGTATGTTGTCATGTTTAAGCCCCTTTGATCCAACGAGAGAGATCAAATAGGGAAAAAGTCAATTTATACATAATTCTTATTTCCATTAGTTTTAAATTTTTAATCTTTTGCTTTTTTGTTCGCTTGTAGGAAGAGCATAAAGCTCTACAGTGATTTCTACTCCTCTGACATGATTGTTGCTTCTCCTCTCAACTTGCATCATGTAAGCCTGTACCCTATGTCTTGAATATTTTCGTATCCTTATCTCATGGTTCACTGGCATTGTTCTTCTATTTATTTATTTTGCTTTAATCTTATTGTTTTTTTAATGTTATTTAAATTTTATGATAAATTTCTCCAGCTGCATCATGTTATCTTTTTGTTGGATTGAAATATATAAAGGCTTAAAGTTTTTTGCCAGAAAGACAAAATCTATATCAAATGCAAAAGTTGACATATTTGCATATATGTGTGTGTGTGTGTGAAGTTAAAAGCTAAGAAGACTAATGAAAATTATTAAATTACCTTTTTCCAATTGAATTGAATTACCTTTTATAAATTAATCAATTTAATTTAATTTTAGAAAGCGTATTTAACCTCAAGAAATAAGATTTTATAGTGGTATTATAGGGAAGTCAATACAGCCCCCCCACCCCCACCTCCAAAAATTTGTGCTTTTATGTATAAAACTAAGAAGACTGATGAAAATCCCTAATTTGAGACAACATATATGCTAAAAGTTCATGTCCATATTTCTTGAAAGTCTGTGGCAAACAAGGCCAATAATATATGTTATGGTGTCATTCTCCACCTGGAAATGTCAGGAATTGAGATCTAAATTCATTTTTTTAAGTTAATCTACTCATGGTTCATTGGGAACTGGGAAAGCTTACAGAAACTTCTAGTACTGCTTTCTTTTGCAGTGTTATGGAGTATTTGAATGAAGAGAAAAGTTCTTAGATCTTGTAAAGTTGAGTTTGTCATAGTTATTATTAGAGTATTAGCATCTCTCATTAATACCTCAATCTGTCAATGGTGAGTTATGTTATTGATGTGCCTGCCTTTAGATTGTGCAGGTTTCATTGTCTTTTTAATTTAAAAATCAATGGAAGATTAAATATATACGATTGATCCTAATTTCTAAATAAGCTTACTGAGAATTTTCCAGATCTTCCCCTTCTCCATCAATTTGTTGTTGTTTTCTCGCTACTTCTATTTCTCTCTTTTCCTTTTCCTCACACACTTTGTTTTTAAACCATGGATGCTATAGTTTGAAGTGGCTGTCTTTTACTATTTTTTATACTTTGCTTGAAGTTCAAAGGATTGACCATTATTTTGTTCAGTTTATGAATAATGTAATTAACTTTATGTTGTTGTTGTCAGAAAATTGACCGTGCTATACTTGAAAAGAAAGATTTTGATTATCTTTCTTCTATAGAGGTAATATTTTCTACCAGTTAATTTTTGAACATAAGCAGTAAACCTTATGATTTGATCATCTTGTTTCTTTCTTGATTTACCTAAGTTAGTATGCTTAAAACTAAATGGATTATATTTGATCTGAGCAGGTTCTTGTAATTGATTATGCAGATATAATATCAATGCAGGTATCAAAAGTTTATATCTTCTTTTTTTATATTTTCGGTGCCGTTTATTTGTAGTATTCTTGTTGATTTCTTTCTTTGCTCCTCTCTGCAAATAATATTCAGAATTGGGACTTCCTCTCTCATGTTCTTGAAAAATTGAATCAAATACCTTCTACGCAGCATGGGACTGATATCATGCGCATTCGAAAGTGGTACAACATTTGTTTGTTTTTGTTTAAATGCTTATTACTAATATAAGAGCAAATTATGATTAAATAACTCAACTTTGTAGGCATTTTTAATTTTGGCTATATCTTTTTGTTTTATAAAATATCACAATGTACTTTGAGGTAGGAAAAAACTGGTGCCCAACATGATATGGAGTCAAAGAGGATCTTTTTGCTTAGTTAGCACCTACGTGGAATCCTGATTCATGAATGGATGAACAATGTTTTCTGATCTTTTTATTGTTAAATTAAATAGGCCCCACTCTGAATGGCTAAATGGATTTTAACTATAGATCTCGTGTTTTATCATAATATTGAAATTCAGTTTTTAAGTTTAGTCAAAGAGAACAAATTTTTTTAATCTTTCTAATTGAGACCTAAATTTTACTCAAAATCCTAATCAACTTGTTATGTAGGTTCTAACCTAAGTGATGAACACATCCTTAAGCCCTCATGACAGGCGAATAATTATTCAGTGTGTCCATAAATCACCTCAAAATTTCATAATGTAAGCGAATAAATAGATTCATGATGGAGATTGGCTTCTTGATTTTTGTAACATTTTGCCCTAATGTTGCTAGTTCTTGCAGCAGTTTAGAAATGCAGTGTTAGCGTAGGGATAAAGAGCTTGGATGCCATCCTTCTTGAAATTTTTATACGTTTCAACTTGAAATATATTGGTCCATTTTAATTGTTTTTGCATGTTTAGGTATCTTGATGGACATGCAAGATTTTATCGCCAAACAATTATTTTGGGTCATTATGTGAACCCGGGTAATTTGCTTACAACTATATTTTGTCTACCTTTTTGAAAGTTTTATCCAATTTATTCTCTTTGGAGGAGTGGGGGGTCTTGAGTTTGAGTGCTCCCATCAAGTGTTATGATGACAGATCACAAACACAAACTAGTGATGGAACAATCATTTCCCTCCTTTTGTCAGTACAGATGAAAGACTGTGTGCTTGATTTAAGTGATGACTGACACCCCCTTCCCCTCCTCTTTAGATTCCTGTGTCCTTTTAGGAGTATGCTGTGGCAGTTCTCCAAAAGTATGGTTTTATGAGTCTTCGTTAAACTTATATTATTTGATATGTATTGCATGTTCTCACGTTATTCTTGTTCACATTTTGTTATTCCAGACATTAATGCTTCATTCAATCACCAATGTCTTAACTACCGAGGGAAGGTGCGGTTGTTACTCTTCTTTTGCTCCCTTTTCTCTTCTCCCCCCCCCCCTCCCCCTTCTCTCTCTCTCTCTCTCTCTCTTTGTCATGCATATCTCAGTTTTAAAAGATAGTTCTATGTTTTCGGGGGTATGTGGTTCTGCAATGTATTGGAGTATTGGAGGCTTGAAAGGCTATCACTTGATAGTGGGAGTGGAAAAATAATTTCCTTAAGAATTATGTATAACACCCTCTCCAACTGCAAATTTGACATAATTTGGGAAAATTTGTGACTTGATTATATATATAGGTGGTTAATAAAAGCAGTCAAAAGCTAAGATACAGCAAGATAAATAAATCGTAACAAAGATAGTAGTGAGCTAAAGAAACCTTAGCAAAAGCCCACGCGTTAGATATTGTACAACTTATCATCCATCTAAAGTTTATGTTTCCACCCTTTAAAAAACAATTTCGTGCTTCCAAATAAAGTCTTATTCATTTTAACAATAATTATTTGTAGCTTCAACTGATTAATTAAACGTAATCCTCTTTTAGTCTTCACCTACAAGTATGCCCAAGTTGCCTCTAGTAGTAGTTATAACATTCATCATGCAGTAGATATCTGCCGTTCATTAAATTTGTCTCTTGTTTTCCTCTTCCTTCAGTAATTGAATTCTAGTAAGGTCATTGGTCCCAGAGTTTAGTACATACTCTTTTGCTTCTTCAATTTGAACAGAATGGTCATTTTGACTTTCTTTTGACCTATTTGATGGGTGTGACTCATATACTCCTGTATCTCCAGCAACATCACTTCATGTCAATGATTTCCAGTGAATGAAAACTGAACCGGCACCTCTGCTGCCAATGAAGCTTCTACTTTTATTTTGTTAAGAATTTGGGCCTAACTCACCTGAAAATCCGAGTTGATAGGTGAGAATTGCTCAACCTTATAAAGATTACATCCTCCTCTCTCCTAACCAATGTGGGATTCCAACGCACCCCCTCTCACCCATCACGGGTGAGGACATCAACCCAACGGGAGCAACCGCCCATCACGGGCAGTGGATAAACGTCCCAACACTTGGAGGAGGAGGCAGGCTTTGATACCATATTAAGAATCTGGGCCTAACTCACTTGAAAACCCGAATTGACAGATGAGGATTGCTCAACCTTATAAAGATTACATCCTCCTCTCTCCTAACCAATGTGGGATTCCAACATATTTAATAATCAGTAGATTAGGATAAGCTCTTTGAATTTTCTTGCTTTGCTTAATTGCCTTAATCAAGAATTTATCTTCAAATCATTTAATTTATTGCTTTATTGCCCATTTCTCTTTTTGTTATGAATAGTGTGATTTTGAAAATAATCAGTTATACCAGAGTCAACCACTAGTTGTATGCTGGAGACTAAGAGTTCTTACAGAAAATGTTGAGGTGAAGAAATAAGTTTAAGAAAATACATTCGATGGTTTCCTCTATTTTTGCCAGTATCACAGAGTGACCCTTATCTATGCTTATGGAAGTGATGGATACATGCCTTGTCCACATTTTTTATTTATCCAGATAACAATGACATTTTTTTTTCCTTTTCTGCTACAATTTGTGGTAATGTAATGAAAATTTGGCAAGATGAAAATTTTGCAATGATCTTTTGCTTACTACTATTTATAGGTAAGGTCATTGTCTGAGCACAAAGGGGTTCTTTCAAAAGTTTTGGTCAAAGCACGACAGGTATGGTTGGTTGGCTTTTTGTATTTAAGTTGTTTGATTAATAGCACATACATATGATAAATTGAGAAAAATTTAGCTGATAAAGGTGTAATTCATTTTAAGTGTTAGTTTCTTATAATGCCCTTAAGAAGAGAGGCATCACTGGTACCTTTTAGACATAGTCACTTGAGGTTTATTTAATATTATAATTTTCATTTCAATGTTCCAAAGATACGGCTGATCCTCATCATTGATATACACTGAAAGTCACTAAGGCACATTTAAGATTCTGGGATGGAAATGTTAACAGCGTAAGAATCTGGAATTCTTGACGTTTGCTCAAGTTATATTTGGTTATTTTATAGACTAATAAAAAGGAAAAGAATATTGAAGTTGTGTCACTTATACTCACTTGTTCCGTACTTACGTTTCTGTTACAAGTGAAATTAATATTGCTAAAAAAAAAAATCTAACTAAACTTTATTTGATTGAAACTTCACTTCCATCAAAATCTGGCTTAATATTTAATGTTGTTGTCAAAACGTGCAATTACACTCCATGAAAGGGTTTGGCATGCAACATATGTGATTTAAAACTAAGACTGCTCTACCTGTCTTCACTTGCAAATAGATTTATTTGGCAGATTTGGAAGCTAGCATTACAGCATATCTGTTGTCTTTTTGGTAAGAAAGTACTGACGATATGTATAACAAGATTCAGTTTTGAGATTTATGCATGTTAGAACTTAATTGTCAAACAAAGAAGCTTGGTTGAATTAAAACCTGTAGATTTCATTGCAAAGCAATTTCACGTTTGAGATACTAATGTATTGGAATGACAATCTTTGTAGTTCTCCATAAGAACTAGCATAGAGTTTTGATCCGGACATTCAAAACTTAAATTTCAAAAACTGAACAAGGCAATGATAAAATTCTTGAATGAATGAGATTTTGCATCTACTTTATGTAATTCGTAGATTAGATACAAGTGCCATCTTTCTCAAAATTGCACTTGTTATGTTCTTTGTAGATAATGTAATTATAAAAAACATGTAAGACCTCACATGAACATCATGGGCGTTTGTTGTATGGCTGGTCAACCTTAAGCCCACTAATGCAAAGGTTTTATGCTTCCAACTCCTTTTATTAATACGTCACTTGATTATATAAAAAACTTTTTAAAAAATATACAATCAAAGCCTACTATTTCTCAACTTGGTAATTAAAATCTAAATTGTTTGTAATTTTCTGTTATAATTTATATAATTAAAGCAAAAATAATTTTTTGTACCTGAGTTTTGGCAATTTCATTTGTGTTGTCCATGCATTTTCGAAAATAGATTACTTTGTCCCTAACTTTTGCCTCTGTCCCATAATTTTTTCCTTTTGTCAAAATTATACCCCTTTTCTGTTAGTAAAGCCCTAGAGTGATATTTACCCATTTAAATAAGGATTTCTTTCTTGTCAAGTAGCTATATTGTGCAGAATATCTATTTTGCTATTTTTATTCTGCAGATTGCTCTTGTTTGTTGGACAATCTGCAGTAATGTAAAGAAGAGTAGAATGGCGAGGTGTTTTGTTTCAATAAAGGGGAATATGATTGTAATTATGGTTTAATGAATTGAATATTTGTAGCTCCATGTTTTGCTGCATAGGTTTTGCTCTTTGTTTGCAATTAAAGTTTCCACTTCTTTCTTTGTTGTTGTTTTGGTTTTTCTGTAATCTGTGGAACTATTTTTGCTCTTGCTATTCTTGAAACATAATGGAAATATTGCTCTTCCTATTCTTGAAACATAATAGAAATATTGCTCTTCCTATTCTTGAAACATGCAATCACAATTCACTAGATGCAAACACATGCATTCATACTTGATTCAAGAGTCAACTTATTAGATTCCTTAGCAGATCTTTGTTACTTCTTTCTCATGTTTAAGTGTAGTCATATTTGGTTGTTTATATTTGTGTTCCTATAAGTTATGCTTACCTGCAATTTAGGCAAACTTTAGGAGACAGTTATAGATACAATATCTTGAGTTTTTGTGTGTGTTCTGTTCTTAATGAATATGCAGAGAGAAACACTTCTTTATATTTTGGCCGTTTTGGTCTATATATTTGTTTCTTTTGCATGATAATAATTTCTATACTGATGAAGCATATTTAATTCTGGTGATTGATGTTTATGCAATTGACTTCTTTTACAATTTATTGTGTAGATTTATGAGCGATTTGATGCTAAGTCAATTGCAGATGTGGATGATGCTCGTCTTGAGTATTTCATTAAGAAGGTTCATCTCTTTACTTTTAGTCAGTAGTTTTAGTTTTGTAAGTCAATCTTGTTTTAGTTTTGTAAGTCAATCACTCACTTGACAACACAAGGGACTTTATGATTCAGTATTGTTTAACATGAAGAACAATTTAGTACAGTCAATCCTTCTTTTTATCTTTATTCTAACCAAGCTGCACATGAGATAAGAGAATTTCTGGAAACTGTGGTTCTTTAGATTTTTAAAATTTTTTTTTTGGTTCAACTGTGTTCCCTAGGAGTAATGCCAAGAGTTCCTAAAAGTATAAAACCCGTTTTTTCTGGTGTTACTTTGGTCCTACCTCCTAAATATTCCCTTACTGACTATGGTCTTCAGGATTCCTATTCTTTCTAGCTTCCAAGTAACCCACAAACTTCATAGTGGGGATTAGTAGTCTTGATGAGAATGAGAAAGTGACATTGTTTAATAATAAAAGAGAGTGGAGCAGCTTCAGGGGTAGATATGTACAATATTTTATTCAAAATGATTTTGTTGAAGATCTAAAGTTTTAGAATTATGTTTTCTCTTCATTTATATTTTTATTTTCTGGGATTAGTATTATCGTTCCCCTAGTTTGGCAAAAGTAACTAGGTAGTTCCCGCATTTTCAAAATTATATTGATTGAATGTTTAGTTTGCAAAGGATACACTAGATAGTATAAGAAAACTTAAAAAGAGAAAAAATATCTTCCAAAACCCAACTGCTAAGGTACATTGTAAGGATGACTTTCTTTTTTTTTTGAAATATATGCAGGTTTACCCAAAGATTAAAGATTCTAATCAGGTTTGTTGATCTTTTTCTTTAGCAGAAAGATTAATATTTCATGCAGCTATGATTTGAGAATTCATTAATGATCTGTCTTGTCCAGGGAGGAATCATGCTATTTACCAGTTCTTATTTCGAATATGTTAGACTTCGTAACTATTTGAAGTCACAGAATGCATCTTTCTGTGCGATTGCTGAGTAAGTTGTTCTCTTTCTCCCTTTAATTTGTTTTATTTAGGGAAATGACAACTCCAACCTTAGTGTCAAATTTTTAATTGTCCCCAAATTTTTAGAAATGAATCATTGCTTCCAAAATCTGATTCATTAGCTTCAAAATAAATAAATTCTCTCCCCCTCTGTTTAAATTGAAAAGACTATGGTTTTGTTAATTTTTATCATAAAATGTTTGATACAATGTTAACACTGATATCAAATTTAGACGAGGAGAGATATAGAAATGCCAGTTAAGTGTGGACCTTGGATAATAGATATTTAAATTACTAGTAATGTTTCTATTTTTGATATATTGGGTACAACTGTAAATAACTTTTTAGATGTAGGATAATGAAGCAGCTTTAAAGATTCCCATGCTAATCTTTTCCATTAGGCTTAACATGGAAAATTTTCTAGAGCCTGAGATGTAAATTCCGATGAATTATAGTAACAGCTTTCGACTTTAGCTACACTGAACAGGGAGATATATCCCGTGCACGAGTATGGTTTTTTGAAGGAAGAAAGAGGATCATGCTTTATACTGAGAGAAAACATTTCTACTCCAGATATAAGGTTCTGTTAATCTGATTCTTTGTTAAATTGCTTGTCACTTTTGTGGACCTCTAATAGCTGGTTCATATTGTACAAGTCATGTGACTCTCACCTTCTTATATATTGTTTTTTTCGTCAGTAGATTCGTGGCGTCCAAAATTTGATAATCTATTCTCTCCCAGAGAGAAAGGAATACTACCCTGAGGTGAGTGCTGGCATAGCTCTGAATGATTGATCAGTTTTCCTGTTATCGGCTGCTTTGAAACATAATCATGTGTAGGCTAATTTCTTTCTTGATCATAGAAGTTCAGAACTGTTTTATGGCATTGGAATTATTTATGTTATATTTTTGTTACCTATAGGTGGTTAACATGCTTGGAGGGGCCCATAACATGTTATGCACCGTGCTTTTTTCTCAACTTGACATGCTTCGGGTAAATGCCTTCTCTTTCTTTTCTTTTGCTGTTTACTTTTTGTTAGATATATGGTTGGTAGGGCTTCCAGTCCCAGAGGTGGGATGGAAACTTGTAGCTTCTGCCTCCCGAATTTCATGTTATATAGAAGGATGTATAATTTCTCTCTTTATATTTTAAAGTTGGAATTCCAGTCAGTCATAAGACAGTCGATCGCACACATCTGTATATCATTTAAGTTGACCCAAAAGTAACTCTGATATGCCAAAAGCAAAGACGTAAATTTCCAGAGAATAATCTCGAGGATGCGATATTAAAAGTTAAAACCTTTGCTGCTTATAAAACCTAAAGCATACCATATCATTCATAACATAACTACTAGTGTTGGCTTATATTTTGAAGCTTCTATAGATAACTCCCAATCATGATTGAAACTCTTTTTTTTAATAAATCAGGTTAGTACTAATTCTTTCTTCGCTGTTTTTACAAGAAACTCCCCTAAATGGGAAAAGTTTTTCCTATGTTTGATCAACTTACACAAATTTAGAGATTTAACCAATCCCACCCTGCTAGGCATCTTGTTCTTGATATTCCCTGGTCTGACATCGTTTCCTACCATTTTTTTTAACTTGTGCGGGTTGGTACTGTCATTAAAAGCATCTCCAGAAATTTACTAATCTTTGGAGTTTCCACATATTTCATCCGTCACATAATGGCATACTTTCCTCTAGTTCATATTTTAACCAACTGTTTGCTGGTATAGTTCCATATGTTATTCTTTCCACATTTCAAATCAAGCAGATACTGATTCATTGTATGTGATACGACACATGCTTTACAATCATATTAATCAAAATCTTAATTTTAGGGATTTTTAGATTACAAGCATTTAGATGTATGATTGTTCTATGAAGATGTGAATTATTTATGGATAGTTATTGAGTAGTTTAAAAGAATTATTAACTTGTGCTGTTTTAAATTTACACCGTTTCTTGTGATTGTGTAGTTGTTAACCCTTTGTTGTATTTTATATGTTTATTTATGCTGATGAGTCTCTGCCTCAGCTGAAGAGAATTGTCGGGTCAGAGAACGCGAAAAGGATGATCTCATCAGAAAAGAATGTCTTTTTATTCCATTAGGCACCTTGAGATTCAAAATGTTCATAACTGGAACATTTTCAGAGTTAAGAGGGGTTGATAGAAAGCTGAGTTAACTTCATATACAAAGAAGATGATAAAATGATAAGTAAATTATGAGAGCTGTTACATATCCAAAGCTAAATGATAAGTAAATTATGAGAGCTGTTACATATCCAAAGCTGAATGAAGGTTGAGCAAGGCGAGGAAGTTCCCTGAAAAAAGGGTATATCAAGTTTTGATCGTATGGATGCTAGTGTTAAATTTTACTTTAAATTAGGCAAGTACCCTGTGTGATGCTTGGCTTATATAATTTTGTTAATCAATATAAGCCATTTTATTAATAGTTAATCTATCAGATTTCTTTTATTTAGTACTCTTTTGTTCGATTTACTTAGAAAAATTTTCAATTTATATAGAGAAGTTTCCTTTTAAACAAGATGGAAACCATTTTGGCAGAACCTCTCTTTTTCAAATGAAAACTCCCGTCTGAAAAGTCCCTTCGATACCTCCATGATTTTGCAATTGGTTGGTTTTGCATGAAAACCCAATGAAAACTCGGGCAAAACACATAGAACTCACTAGATCTTTGACGAACACACGATGGGACTCGCGAGCTTTGACGGAGACTCGTGATCTTCATTTCCGATTGGTTTTTGTTTTTGATCCATTTTCGTTTTTCGACGGTAACTTACTTTCAGCCAACAATCGTCGATGCTGGTGGTAACTTACTTTCAGCTAACAATTGTCAATGCTGGTGGTACTGGAAGACTCAAACGTCCTCTGGCCTGGTGATTGATACCTTTAATTCGTGGGTCAGATGCAAGTGGCAGCACAACTTCCTTTCCCTGCCGGAATGCGAACGTGGATCTTCAGTTTCCATGTTTTAAAATATTAAACTGTGCTCCGAAAATTGTTAAAACAAAAATGGTTTTATTGGTAAATTTTTCCAATATACAAGTCAGATTGGCTTAAAGAACCATTTTGATGCTCTTTTCGATAGAAACCCTCAAAATATTTAGGCCTAGGAAAAGAAAGGCAGAAAAATGAGAAAGGCTAATTTTGGAATTAAGAAAAAGATGCGAGGGACAAATCTGTCTCTTGGGAAAAACCCTAGGGTTTCTACGAGCCGCCTGTTTCTTCCTCCATATAAATTATGCATATAACAAAGCAGTTAAAAGACTTGCTCCTCTGAGTACTATTTTTCTGATTCCGGAGAAAGAAGTAATCAGAAACTCTAACTAACCATGGGAGTATTCACATTCGTGTGCCGGCAATCAGGTGGCGAGTGGTCCGCCAAGCAGATCAACGATGGAGATCTCGAGGCCTCCGCTTCCTCCACCTACGAGCTGCAGAGGAAGCTTGTTCAGACCGTTCTCTCCTCCGACTCATCCGGCGGTGTCCAGTCCTCTTTCTCTCCAATTTCCCCTTCCTCTGCCGTTTTTCAGGTCTCGATCCCTCCTTTGCACTTTGCATATGATTCCATTTGTTATTTTATAACTTGTAGCATTTCCTATTTCAATTTTTTTTCCATAACGTGTGATTGGATTGGTAGGAAGTATAGTAATGTCATTTGATTTAGCTTCAAGAGCATTTCTTCTGTACGAATATTAGTTAATAATATTGTTAAATGTTTACTTCGTTATATTTGTTCAATTTTGGATGAATGTGTTGCAATGTACATTTAGATGTTATTAATTGATATGTGGTTGATTGAAGCAGGTGGTAGTTGGTGCTGTTGGCGGTGGAGCTTTCATTGGTGGAGGTGCAGTTGCAGCTGCTCCGGCAGGAGGTGCAGCGCCGGCAGCTGAAGCAGCCGTCGCTGAGGAGAAAAAGAAGGAAGAGGAAGCAGAAGAGAGCGATGGTGATATGGGATTCTCTCTGTTTGATTAGGGAAGTCACTCTTTATTCAACTGCCGAGTATGATTCATTTTGTCTGTTTTGTTTTGTTAGACTTGAGTTAGATCATATTTTCTACTTTTTGGAATTAGAAAACACTTATGTTTAAAGAGAAAGTCTATCCCGTTTGGTTTGAGTTCTAGGCTTTGTATTTGATGAATGCTTGAATGGAGTTGTGCAGATAGGTTTTGGATTTTATTTTTTGATTGAAAAGGCGAAGCTGGAATTAGATTTTAACTACTGCATATAGAAAACAAAACGAATGCTCTGGACAGTAATTGGTTGATTTCCTTGAAATGATCTCAACTAGGATAAAAGAAAGGTCTGTTTGCCTCCTGAAGGCCCAAAAAAAAAAAGGATCATGATCTGGATTTTAGGTAGTTGTGTCTCAAAAAATAGAGAACTGAAAAGGCCATATACAATCATATATTACTTGCAGACTTGTTAACGATACCTCGAATTTCACAATCAAAAGAACACAAGATGCATAAAATTTGTTTATAGTCCATATGTTTTATCATAATTTAATCAAACTAAATAATACTAGTAATAAACCTCTACTGTTAAAACTTAATGATTTCAGTTAACTTTTCTAGTACATTTCTCTATGGTGATATGATTTGTATACAATTAGTATGCAGTTTGTATTTCATAACAAGCCATATAAAAAGCATACAAAATAGTACATGGTCAATCTACGCAACAAGATATGTAAAATAAAAATGCAAGCCCAAGAAGGTAGTCTAGTGGTAAGATATTTTTTTCCTAGGATTGAGGTCTCGGGTTCGAGACTTATTTCAATCTTTTTTTCCAATTTCCCTTAATATAGACTAGAGATAGGAGTATTTATTTTAAAAGAAAAAAAAAATTTAGTGTAGTTGCATGACAAAGTAATGGGGTGATTCTCGTTTAGCATGGCCAGTTTTTGTGTTGCAGCTCTCGATCAATAGTAACTGTGCGTGAAAGTGGAATATTTATTCAATAAAAACATACTTCAGAGGTAAATAGTGTAGAACCGATGTTTATATTTCTAAAAACATGTTATCATGATCGCATTAAAATTCAAGACATCGAAACTATTAAGTTTTAAAACATGCGAAGCTAATGAAGTTGGTAACAGGTTACTTGTATAAAATAAAAGGTTTATTTCATTTCCAAATCATAATAGCTCCTACTACCTCTATTCATATTGATTGACGAAATTTTATTTTGGAAATTTCAGAATAATAGACAAACTTTTATATTTGGTAAGGGTTTAATTGTACAATATATAGAATACTCTATATTTTTTAGCATAGTTATAAATTCACACACCTGGATGTAGATAGGGAAATTCGAACTTAGTCCGTTAGGACTCAAGGGTAAAGGTCTTACAACCTTTGCAGGTTCTCAACTACAATATATAGGATACTCTTTTACAACTTCTGTTTAAGTCCAACTAAAGCAGCCCACGAAACGAGTGTGTCAAAAAAGTGAAGAATGCATCATTTTTATAAAAATTGGGTGCACTAAGATACGAATGCCCAAAATGCAAAGAAATTCGGATGCAAATTTGGAAATTAAAGGCACCTTGTAAATTTGAAGTTTTCTTATGGAGAATGGTTCATAATAGTCTTCCTATTGGTGAGAATCTTGTCACAAGAATTCCATGTTCGTCTCCTCTTTGTATCTTTTGCAATGAAATAGGAAGTGGGCTACACTTGTTTTTTAAGCGTTCCTTTGCAAAGAGCGGTTTGGTTTGCCTCCCCTTTTAGTCTTAAAATGATACGATTCAGGGGATTCAATGGCTCAATTGCTAGCTTTTAAGGATTGTTAATGTAGTGAATAAAGATTGGAAACATGAAGCCTTTGTTGCCTTTTTATTGTGGTCCATCTGGAAACATAGGAACTCAATTATATATGAAAATGGGAGGCAAAACTGTTTAGAGGTGTTACAAAAGGCTATTGATTATTGGCGAGAATTTACAGAGGTAGAGAGAAGTTTCGAACTGTTGAATGCTTCAGTGTCTCAGAATTGGATTCCTCCTGCATCAGGAAGCTTGAAAATTAATGTGGATGCTGTTGTTAGCCTGAAATAGAGGCTAGGAAAGATTGCAATTGTGGCAAGGGACAACAGCGGTAATATTGTGGACTGGAGAATTCAACAATTCAAGTTTTTGCAGGATCCTCTCATTCTTGAAGCTTTAGGTTATGAATTAGTGAAAGAGAAGGGATGGAGTCAATGTGTTGTTGAAACGGATGCTAAAACTATGGTGGATGTCATTCTTGGCAGGAACGAGATTCAGCATCTCATTGGGGACATTATTATTGACGTACGGAAATTAATGCTTCATTGTGGTTCAATATCAGTTACTTTTAATTCTAGAAATTATAATATTATTGCTCATAAACTTGCTAGATCAGTCTTGGATCAGAACTTTGTGATCAACAGATGTACTCAACTAATCTATTGCAAGATATATTATAATCTTATGGTACATGTTTTTTAACAAGTAATGAAATTATCTATACTTAAAAAATAAATAAATAAATTTTGTGCAAAAAAAATGTGGTGGCCTTGAACTCTTGACCTCTATTCATCAACAATGAAATTATTGACTAAATAATTTGGAGATTTTAGTTGCAATTTCAAACTTTGTTTAGTTGGACTTTGCGGATTTTGAATTGTTTGATGATTTAGAATCCAAATTTAGAAACTTTAATTTATTGATTTTTTCTTATGTACGAGTTTGCTTGTCACAATTCAAATTCGGAATAGTGATCAACATGCAATCAGATCAAAATTTAACCACAAACATCTAAATCTAATTAACACCATAAACCACATTTAAAAAAAAAAAAAAAGCGCCTCTTTTAAAATCAATATTTCAACTGCTTAGACGTACAAATTTGGAAGTCATCTAATATCATGTACTCATTGTAAGAATTAAAGCTTCACCTTAAGGAGAAAAAGGATTGAACTTTGCTTTCTTCATCCAACTTGCCTATTCCATGTAACGTTAAATCGTGAAATTCGGGTTGTTAAAAAATACTTTCAATCATTAATTGATTTGTAAAAAAATTCATGAAATTCGTTAATTTGTGAAATTTTCATTAAAAGAAAAATTTTCTCTGAATTAATGTATTAAACGTTTAACACCAAAATAAACTTAGAATCCTGTTTTTTCCTTTCTTTCTGCCTCTTCATATATGAAAGATTTCTTATTTTGTTATGAAATTTAATAAGTTATTCATCAATGGACTTATACATAAAATTTGTGGAGATTTTAAGAAATTTTGTAAATTTTTTTTTGCTGCATTTTTATGAATTTCATGAAAAACGTTAAATTCGTTAAATAAGAAGACTATTCTTTAAATTTATTAAATTGGAAAATTTGTAATAAATAATTAATTCGTTAAATTGTCCAAAAAAAAAAATTTATTTTTTTATTCGGTGAAAATTTTTGAAAATTTTTTTCCATTTTGACAAATGAACATCCCTAGTCCCATGAAATCACAACTAACTTTTTGCCTATTCCAAATTTCACTCCAGTTTCAACTTTGCGTCAATATCACCCTAAATAAGGGCGTTAACCAAGTTCACCCCAATTCAAATTTCCATCATAAATTGAAAGAGTTGGATGAATTAAATGACTAATTGCGAAATTTGCTGCCGAGTTAGACACTGACTTCCCTTTCCACTTGCCACACTGGACCATTAGATGGGTCCCTTACTGATGTGGATTTCCAAAACAGAAAAATTAAGAAAAAAAAAAAATTGGATATTTACAAAAACATCTCTGAGTTTTACTGTATTTTACAATTTCCTCCCTACGATTTTTTAGTGGACAAAATTATCCCTGAGTTTTGAATCCACTGGACAAATATACCATTTCGTCTATCTGTTAAAATAATGATAGAATGACCAAAATGTAATTTTATGGCCCTTTTGAAAAAGCTCAAAAAATGGAGGACTGGTTTTGAAATTTGGTCTTCTTCTTTGCTGCTACCTTCAACTGCTCGGGTCAACAACCACCACTGGATCCAGCAGCCCATTTGCTTTTCCGGTAATGAACCTCGATAAACTTAGTATGGTTTTCATCCTCTTGACGCCGGTCAGTCAGTGGCATTTAATCGACCGTTCGATGGCTAGATCGTGAAGAACAACGATGCAGACCGTGTTGTAAACCTGACGGATAATTGGGTGACCCGAACTGTTCTCTCCCCTATGATAGTGTAGAGATTTCTGTTGTTAGCCATGTCGTGAATATTCCGGCTAGAGGGAATTCCTTCTTCGATGAAAATGTTTAAAAACATAAAATAAACAAATTGTAAACAAAAAATAAATGAATAAAAAATTAACATCGATAAAAGACATTAAAAACAATCATAAACATAGAAATAAAACTCCACTTTACTTCAAAAAGGAATAAATGGACCATATTTTTTAAACCATAAATAAACTATTTGATAGAGCGGAAAGGTTTATGAAAATTAAAACTCAACAAACATGACTAAATTAGAAATTTTTTTTTTGAAGGAATAATAGCAGAAGAACACTGTCAAAATTTAAGTTTCTAAAATAATATATCGAAAACAGAAAGACAACCTAAATTGTTGTCTATGATGAATAAGCATCAGTATATTTATGGCTACATCAACCATGTTCAACTCTTCTTCATAAATCCATGTACTTTCATTTGTTCCCTTATTCACCAGGAATCGTATCACTTCACCTTGATTGAACTTCCTTGACGTCCGACGCTTCTTCAATACTATCTGCCTAAGCAACTGTTGAATTCGATTTTAAATATTCTTGGAATGCCATCTTCTTGTGGTAAGGGCACTAAGTCATGCACATATTTTGAGGTTTTAACCCGTCAAAGGTGTCTTCTTCATGCTTTGATTAATTGAATTACTATTGAAAAATTCAGCTTGAGTTCCCATGTTTTTGTACTTTTGCCAACAAAAAGCTCACATTTTTATCCTCTCTATTTATTTGTGGGTGGCATGTGCTAGAATATTTCAGTTTCGTCCCCATTTCTCTATAAAAAGTTCTCCAAAAATGTGGGGAATATGGCAAATCAGCCTTTATCTTGTCAAAATAAGGGTCTGAACTGAATCATATTGATTTTTAAATTCTTAAAACCAGTAACTTGAGTCCTCAAAACTGACAGAAGTAAGTATCTTCTGCTTAATTCATCAGCCACAATATTAGACTGATCAGAATTATACTTTAGCAATAAAATAAACTCATCAAGGAAGGGGCACCACTATGCATGTTGATTACATAGCCTTTTTTTTTTTTTGCAAGTACTTCAAACAGTGATGTAGCCAGACTTTTTTTTGTCTGGAGTCCAATTTAAATGTACACTTATAAGGTGCTTTTACTCGTCACAAACCATTTTCAATCACCAAATAGGCAATTTCATTAAACATTTAACAATTTCAGCCATGAAAATCAACATTTTTTATTATGCATTTAACAATTTCAGTCAAAGAAATCAACATTTTCATTAACCATTTACCAATTTTATATCATGAACAATTCAATTAAAAATCACAAACAATGTTCATCATATCACACCAAAATCAGTGACTAGAATGCAAAAATGAGCTCAAACTCAAGTTATCTGTCCAGATTGCCTCATGTTCTTTCCACAAAATTCAATATTTCTTGAACCAAAGTATTAGCTCAAAGAATTGAATAAACTACAAACTATGGTTGACGATTTGAAAGTATTAGTATGGCCCTTACGTCCCTGACTTCAAAGCTTGACGATTTGAATTGAATAAACTACAAACTCCCGATAGGTAGCGTTGCCAATGGTCACACCAGTGCATAAAATTCTAGCTCGTAAAATGAATAACGTTTCATAGAATTAGATAATTTCTAGCTGAAAATTCGAAACGCCTGCCATCTTGACCAAGAATTGTCCGATTCCCACATGCGAAGCATCACACTCGTCGACAAATAATTTTTCAAAATCTGAGAGAGCGAAGATTGGTGCTTAGTCGCAAAAACTTTCAATTGTTCGTACGTTGCGGAATTTTGCTACTCAAATCTCACTTTTTTTCCAAAATTTCAGTTATAGGAGCCACAACTGAAGTGAAATTCTGTACAAAATCTCCTATAAAATGATATGCCAGAACTTCGAATTTCTTTAATAGATTTAGCCTTTAGGTGCCAGCCACTCCGTGATTGCACGATTCTTCTACTCCTCTTCCGGATCAGGTTTTAAACATCTACTGAGACAATAAATCCAAGAAATACCACTTTAAACTGCATTATTCAGATGTCAATATATATATTTCAAAATAACAAATGCAACCCAAATTTCTTGCCTCTACAGTTACTCTAGAATCGTTACATGGAAGGGACAATATCCAAATATTAGGCAGTAAAATTATGCAACTATGTTGCAGTGAGCTGCCAAGAGTGAGTAGGGAACCACCAACCGGCACCATCCATCCTGTATTCACACCCAAAAGTGAAAATTTTCATCTTCAACCTCGGAGGAAAGAGCAAATAAATGAAAATGCAATTTTGATTTCCATTTCTAGCCACTCAAATCATGACTACTTGGTTTATAAAAGTGTTACAGGTATAGATTCTCAACATTTCTATTACTTCATAGGAACAGTTATCAGCTAAACAAATTTACCACACCATTTTACATAAACTACCAGGAAGCTGGAAGTTCTCCCTTCCAAATAATTCATCATCTTAGATCTGCTGCAATCTACACTCCTACAGTTACTTTTTTTTTCTCCTTTTTCCCTCTTGGATCTGGATATTTGAACTATAAAACATGAAAAGCAAACTGTTCGAAACCACACATATTTACCGATTTTATAGTTTCAACCCTATATTATTATCGACGGGGAGATTTCCAATGACAGAAGCAATCAGTCCATCTATTCCTTTTAAATGCCAGAAGAATGCAATCTTGGCGAAGGGTGAGAACACGTGCCACCATTGTTCAGAGACAATTTCCATTGTGTACCATGATCACATTGCTTGATTTTCTACAGTAAGGGGGAAACATTAGTCAGAAAGGCAACGTTAAGAAAACAAAACAAAAGAACAACAACTTCAATAACAACGCATGCAAATTATGGAATATAAATTTCTAAAACAAAAATTATCTTACATAACCCAATCCTTTGCCTCTACTTCTCAAACAACCCAAACAAACAAGGGAACAAACATTTATTCATGTCATTGATAGGCCACGAAGAAAACAGAAGGTTGCATATGAGAAGCAAAAACATGACTGAAGATCCATTCCTCAGTAGTCAGTAACTATAATCAATTGTACCAACCACCTGCAACAACACTTGAGGAAAGAGAATTCCAGACTGCTCATGTTCTGAAATTAATGCACCCTCAATGACATACTTAGAAAGAAACAAAATCTCCAACTCTAGCAAGTTAACTGCTGTAATGAATGCTGCAACATTTCTAAGCATGTTTCCTATTATTTCCAGCATAAAAGTACAGCCCTATATTCCATGTTGCGACTATATCTCATCAACCATAAAATATTTTTTGCATGAGAAGTTGAAAGAGAATGTGCACAAGGCAATGACTGCATTCAAGTAAGCAACAGGGAGCCTGTTCCACTGAAAAATGAATGATTGATCAATTTAGAATATATAATGTTGATTTGTAGTCTGTTGGAAAGACTGTAATAGCACTTACCCTCACCACATTGTTGTTCAAACCGAGCAACAATATGCTTTCCATAAGTATATTTCTTCAGAGCATGAACATGAACTTTTATACGACTAAATAACATTGCTCGTTGAGTATCAGTACATGTGTCAAGAATCTTCTGAACAACATAGTTTGCAAACTGATCCTTCATCATAATCTAGTACATAGAAACAGGAGTAAATAGTTAAAGAGGTAAAATGCAGACCTCAAAATAGAATAATAACAGGTAACAAAGAACTGAAATCCTAACCATGAATGGATAATAAAACTAGACAGCTAGAATCCTATCTTAATAAAAATAGAACTTCTCCTGATTAACATGAATAAGTTGGATTTAAGCTGGAATAAAAAAAGGACAGCCTGGTGCACGAAGGTATCCCGCAATTACTCAGGGTCCGGGGAAGGGCAGCACTCCTGAAGGTGTAATGTAGGGAGCCTTACCCTGCATTTACTGCAAGAGGCTGATTCCACGGCTCGAACCCGTGACCTTTTGGTCACATGGCGACAACTTTACCGTTGCACCAAGGCTCTCCTTCAGGAATTTAAGCTGGAATAGGAAAATAAAATTGGAATCTTAAAAAAAGAAGTTGAACGAGTTCTAATTAGAAAAGGACAAAGAAAATCAGTTGTTTATGCAGATTTCAGCTCTTTCCTCCCGCTGCTTTTTCAACTGTGATGACTCTAATTTTTCACAAATGGATCACTAAGCCCTCTGCATCATAAGTGAACTCTGCTTGTAGTATTTAATATTAATAATAGAATCAAATTAAAATAGATTAACCATTTTGAAAATGAAGTTCAATCCCAAATGCTAAGCAAAATACCCAAATAAGTGAAAGGAAAAACAACTTCTACAGTAGAACAATTTAGAAGACAAAAATTCTATCCTTTCAAATTAAGAACTCATATTGTTCAATTTGACCAACTTCCCGAGAAGTATACTTCCTAGAAAGTACAACTGCAGAGAAGTTAATTGGTAAAATGTATGATTTACAAGCGTTTGGTATGCAAATCAACTTTTCTGAAAGGGAACTGCTCTCAAGTTGCAAAAGAAACTAATGTCCTTATTACTAGTGTAATTGTATTAAGATAATGCACCAAATTATATTTTCATTGCACCAACTAAGAAAGTGCAACTTAAATGTAATGTCTTCATTACATAGGGTTGTAAGAACCAAGGTAAATAGAATTGATAATACGAACCAAACAAAAGGAATTTAGATACTTCTTGGGAGTTGCACTTCCTTAGCCTACTTGTCCCAACCAAAAGAGACTAAGAACTTAAAAACACCCACAGGATCAAAATTTGACTATAGCTAGCTCACGCAAATTGAAAACTTAAAACAGAAACTGGGTATAACGTAGACTTGTCCTGGCCAGTTCAAGTAATATATGGAGAAAGTGTATTAACATTAGAATGGCTGGGGCATAAATGATTCCCCAGTTCAACAACCAGACTCTGCTGGCCAATCAGGTTCTGAAAATCACAATTGAATCAATTGGAAGCTGGAAATTGACAATATCTTGGCATATCAATACATGATTTTGAAGTGTTTTCACTTTTTTCACTTCCTATTAAATATGAAAAGGGGGGAAAGTGCAGACTGGACTTCAGGAGCAAAAAATCACCAATGCTTATCGTGTATCATATTCAAAACTTGAATAATATAACATTACAAACAACAGCGACTAAACCTTAATCCTAAACTAGTTGGACAGTTAAATGGATTAATTTCTTCTATTCCTCTTAGTTTTGCATTAGTTCTTTAGAAAGACTTGACATAAACGATTGCCTAGCCACTCCCAAAAGCATTATTGTCAAGTCATAAAAGGTAGACACATCTAAGTTTGGAAGTTAGACACTTCACCAAGTACTATGAATCTTCCAGATAAAGCGGCATTTTAAATATGTCAAGACTCATGATGATAGTATGTCTTTCCTACCTAAAAGTGGTATAAAAGCACTTCTCTGCACATAAATAAAGCTAAATTCAATATAAACAGAACAAATGGCCATACAAACGCATAAGTATGTGCACGGTGCAACCCCTTAGGAACATGTTAACAAAACCTTAATAGTTAAAAAGTGAGATTCTCCAAATGGAAGTTAATATGTCATCTACAGTGGAATAAACAGAAAAGAAATTGAGATCATAAAAAGCTCCCAGATATATTCATAGTTACATAGCTGATATGCCTAACAGTTTTAAGCCAAATCACATGTGATTTATTCACTTACCAATAAATTATCATTTCCCTCGGTCTGCCCAAGGATCTCCTCAATTATTATTTCGCGCTCATTGACACCGCCATTTTCCAAACATTTCTCAATTACATTAGATGCAAATTTATGCTGGCTCAATTGTACAATATGCCCAGACAACTTGTTAATAATTTGGCACCTTTCTTGAGATTTTCCTCTCTCCAATACATGCTGTTAAAAGATAAAATGAAATAAATAGCGCATGGCTTTATTAGATCCCCAAATCAAATAAACAGAAGCTTATCCATCAAAGTGTACCAAAACTTTTCAAGTAATATCTATTAAAACAAGTATTACAAGGTCAACCTACACAATAAGCACATTAAAGTTGTAACAAACCAAAGCATCGTTTAAACTGTTCTAAACCAACCTTTTTCTTTAGAAATAACATTTTGTATATCCACTAGCCACCTTTTGTTGAAGGAAGAAAGAAATACAAAGAATGCAAAATATCATACAACTTAATATATTTATTTCCAAACATCATTTTCAAAAATGACTTCATCGATCATAAGGCAGTAAGCAATTATTTTAATAACTCCATGGACACAAAAATAGTTTCACCTTTAGTGCACACTAGTTCCATGTGTTAGCCTACTATCAGGATCTGAATTACATAAATGTTGAACAACTAGCAAATATTAATTGGCTGAAGCAGCTTTTTCAGGAGCTGAAGGAAAAGTCAAACAAATGAAACTGATATGTGACAATCAAGCAGCACTAAATAAAACCTCAACCTAATGTCTCACAACAGAATGAAACACATAGAGATAGACTGTCATTTCATCAGATGGAAAATTGAGTCAATGTGTGGCGACCTGCTACATCAATTTAAATGACCAGTTCATATATATCCTTGCCAAATCACTTATTCAAATGAAAACATTTCTAACAAGCTATGATCATGTTGAGGAGGGCTACGATCATGATCATGATGATTAGGGGTTGTAATAAGGGCAGTCAATAAATGCTTTTCTTTCCTTTAAATATTATCATATACTTCATTCCAAATCCCAAAGGATTGAGGAATAGTCAAGAACTAGCTTCAAACAACTTTTTCTTCTAATTTTCACGTAGGAAACACCACCTATGCACTGGGTTGAAGACTCCCTATAGGTCTGAGAATTATTTCATTTTGGTTGAGATGTTTTTCCTTTTGGTGGAGATCTTTTCTGAAGAACAACACCTAAGGCTTCAGGTTGAAATTTCTCTATAGGTCAATTTGCATCAGCTCTCTGCTAAATCACTCTACCTAAAGAATGAAGATCTCGATTCCAACAAAATCTCACTGAGTGTTGAAATAATGGAATAGATTGTTTTTTTTTTTTTTTAATAGTTGGTTGAATTTTGATGTTCTAGTTTTGTGTTTATATTGGCAATTAGTTGTCACAAAATTGTATTTATAATTCAAGAAGCTCTCCTCATTTATACTAGTCCAACAATTTGTCCTCTCAATCTAAGTTATATCCTCTCTATTTCTCTTTTCCAGTACTATATTATTTCCAGAAAATATATAGTTTGTTATTATTATTTTAATTCTATAAACATAATATTTATTTTTAATGAAGTACAAACCTCCCTATTGTGTTATCTCTTAGAATAAAATTCTATTCTTAGGCCTTGAAATTTGAAATGAAGCGGCATTTGAATATAATACATGTGACTTATGTTTATATATTTTCACTTGAAATATATAAATCAAATTTCATTCATTATATAAACCTTATTGGCTTATCCGAAATTGGCTTTAACAAAAATCTTCTGTTTCTTTTCTCCATGATATCTTGCTCGTTAACATAGCTATATTTACAATGAGAGGCATTTGCTCACACTTCCCTTAAAAGAGTCCTTTCGAATTCTATGGAGTTATTTTGTTTTGAACCCTACTTCATGATTTAGGATGCTCCCATTCAATATGTTAAATCATGTAGGATATTTTATTTGCTTTGATGATTGATCTACTTATTCGTAATATATAGCACATTGCAAAGTTTAAATTATCACAAGAGTCCCATAACAAAAATTATAAAATATATACAGCAAAAAACCAGTTTAATGCTTAAAATAAAAAATATGCATTTTCACATTTATAGTTTAAAAAAAAGGATAAAAATCTATAAATTTAACACACCTTCGCTTCTTTCCACTTATGTTTCTGTACTTGTATTTCTTACAACCATCTTGGAATCCTTCTCTTATGGTTATCATAAACAAAATTTTAGAATAAGCCTTTATTTATAAATAATAGAAATCATGAGTAAAGTTGGGTATCTATAATTATAATTAAGTAGAAAAAAATTTTAGATATGTTTTATTTCCACAATGAAAAGCAAAAGATTGTCATTTTCTTTATTTTAATTCTTCTCTCTTGAATTCTCATTTTGTTTGATAGCTTGTTCTAAATTACAACAAAACAACCAATACAGTTTAATGTCATATGTAGGGCAGGAAACCGAAACTTTTCAGTTCTACCCTTCAAAAAGGGAGAAAAAATGCACCAAGAAACTCCAATGGCATGGAAGAGGAAGACACATCCTTAGGGAAATATCATTCTTTTATCCCACAATTGTAAGAGGAAATGACATTGCAAGAAAGGACATCTATGGACGAGAAAACATGAGTTATTATGACTGTGTGGATTTCTTTATATAGACATTTTCTCCCTTCCATTTTAGAATCCCCAATGATGACTATGATACCTATACTTGAAATTGTAGGGACGTAAGTGCCTATTGTATAGCCAAGCGTCTGGATTTCTCAGTAATTAACTGGGAAAAAATTAATGGCTTATGGAGATTGCATAAAATTGAAAAATACAAAAGCAAAACTTTTAAGTGCAAAAACATTACATGTTCAAAGAATGTGCATAAAACAAGAGAATATGTACATGTAAGCACATACATAAGCCCCCATCCACCATTGAGAGGAAGTAAACAATTCACTACAAAATATTCTAGCATGCCAGAAACATACAATGAATAATTAAATTGCTGATGATGTTTGAATTATTCAACAGAAGAATAATTCTTTTATAGCATTCCCGACATGCATAACATTATTCTCGAGTAATATTTAGACAAATTCCAAGCAACGTTGTACAAGAGAAAAACTAACCTGAGTAACATAATTACCATACTGATCCTGAGCAAGAACACAAATTGACTCTAAGATCTCATCCACTATAAATTGGCATTGCAGCTCATCTGTGCAATGCTCTAGAACTCTCTACAATAAGCCACAAATTCCCAAGTTTGATATATTCTCATATATAAAGAAAGAAGATGAAGGCAAATTAGTGTAGGTGAGCTGCCAATAGATTGATTATACCTGTATGACACGGCAACCATAAGGATGCATAGAAAGTGCTGCAACATGACCACGAAATGCAGAGATTATAAAACCAATTCTCTCTGTTGGAACACTCTCAATACACTTTTGTATCACATGATTGCCATTTTGATCTCGTACACATCGCATAACATGTCCATCCAGTTCACGAACAAGCCATGCTTTCTGATCAAGCTCGATTACATCAAGTGCCTAACCCATAATAGAATCATAATCAACCCCATTTTCAATACAGATAATAGTATCAGAAGAACAAAACTTATGCCTCCATTGTGCAAGAGATGATAAAACAAAGCAAAACAAATAACTAAGTAGGCTCTCCAAAATACACTAATACCTTTCGTCAGTTAAATACACATAGGAATGAATGGGATTCAGTACGTTCATTTTTTATTCAGCACCCAAATCGAAGGAAAGGTCAATAAAAAGCTCAAAAGTAGTTGACTTTTTAAAACAGACACTTATGTACATGCATTGATACGGGCTAATTCAAGAGTTCAGTATAAAAATTTTGGCCGTCTTTAATATTTCAGATGCTTTTTCATACGTAATTTCACTAATTCAAATATAAAATCTCAGAACACTAACATTACAAATAACACGAACAAACTGGTTCTGAAACCATATATTTGAATTTTTGTGGTCATGAAAATTTAAAACTAACACATATTTAAAACTCATTTTGTTTATAACTAACATTATAACACACTGGCACTCTTTTTATGCTATGTATTTCCATTATTCTTTTTAAATCTAGCCACCACCAATAATCATATTGCTTTCCTAATCAATCATTTAAAACATTTCTTTTCTTTTAATTTTTCAACAAAAGAAACAGCAACAGAGCATAAAAATTAATCATAAACCTAACAATAACAGTTATGATCATAGATCTTTGGTTACTACATGCTCTAAAAAAAAATAACTGCCATAATATTATAAATAGATGAAATTAGTTCGATTTTTGGAGAAGAAAATTTTCAAACACCGGGTTCATGGACTGTTTAAGTTTAATAGCTAGGGTCATCCTTTTACTTTTCTTCAAAATTTTCATTGTTCAGTCTTTGGACTTGCAGAGGCCTGATTTCATGTATTTTGATTTATATGATTCATTTTGAGCTCAAGAAAGGAGCATCGGAAAGGAATTTATATGGTTTTGCTTATTAATTTATAAACAAATAATACAAATTCATTCTATTTGGGGAAAAGAAACAAAGTCATTTCCAAGATTTTGGATTAGAATGCATTGAGACAAAGAGCTAAGAACTCGACTACCGCTAGCGGCAAGGCTTCAGGGGAAAAATGGAACTAAACCAACAACGGTTCAACAGGCATGCAGCCATCACCTCAGAAAGCAAGAGAGAGGTGCCTGCAGTAGGTGGGATTCCCATTTACAGATGAGACATCACGAAGATCGGAAAGAGAGAGTAACTGGCATTTGCTTTTAATATTGTTCTACTGCATAAGCATAGAATTCACACAAATGGCAATGGAGCCATATTGACAATATAAAATGGCTAGAAGCTAAAAAGAAGAATTTGTCCATTTGATTCCTAAATAAGAATTCGACCATGCTACTCATGTTTGAAACATGGATTTACTAATATGGTGGGTACCAAACATATATTAGCAACCTTCAAGTTTTACCAGCAACAATACCTTGCAGTTACAAATTGAATATGCTGATTCTTGTTCAGCATTCTCAGTAAAAAAAGATTGCTCTTAGGAGTAAGCTTAACATAGAAAGGTTTCACCAAGATGATTTAAGGTTGGTTTATTTTGTTTGAGAAGGAAGGGGAGCCTGGGGGCAACGGTAAAGTTGTCACCGCGTGACCAACAGCTCACGGGTTTAAGCCGTGGAATCAGCCTTTTGTAGCAAATGCAGGGTAAGGCCGCCTACATTACACCTTTGGGTGTAAGGCCCTTCCCCGTACCCTACGTAAATGCGGGATGCCTTCGTGCACAAGGCTGCCCTTTTTTTATTTTGCTTGGGAAAATTAGAAAAAGCAACAAATTCAATACAAAACAATCCCCAGAACATCAGAGTGTTTTGTTTGTGAGATTATCTGAATCCTACAAGATACAGAACTAAAAGAAGAAAAAGTCACATGGTTCGCTCAAGATAAAACTACAGAAAAACATATAAAAATGACAATAAATATGTAACAACATGCGGAGAGAAGAGTGAAGAAAATATAAAGAAATCAGTAACTCAGGGATCACATTGGTAGAAAGTAAAAAAGCTGGCATTTTACGCAACTCCAACTTCCCTCCATTCCCAAAGTTGCTCTCTCATTCCTATCTCCTGTTCTTCCCTTTTTATCTACTAGACTATGTAAGTTAAGTACCATGCTGTTTGCACTCTCGATGAAGTGAAGTCCTACATATGATCGTCTAGAGGTTCTATCTTGAACCTCTAAATCACTGTTGTAGTTGCCAAACCTAAATTTTTGAATCTAGCACCTCACCAGGACATTAGACAACCATATGACATTGACATGAACATATAAAATCCGTTTAAAACTTGCAAACCCACTTTCCCCTTTCTACTTATTGTACATTCCATAAAGCAGCAAATACAAGATCATGAAAATAGCAGTCAGTGCAAAGAAACAAAAGCTAAATGGTTATAACAGACGAGAGAGGAGATTTCATGGCACTTTTCAGAGTCAAAAGTAATTGGTTGAATATCTTTCAAATAAAGATTACGTTTGCCAACTAATGCTGACAACTTTTGAGGTTATGTTATCAAGACCCAGCCCATACGCATACGCATTTCATGAATCAAAATACATTATGTCTGCTAAATTACAATCAAAATTTTAAACACCATTGGGAATAACCTTTTAAAAGAAATCCAAATCAGAAAATTTCTGGATATGTAGCAAAGGTTGGTATCATTTAAAACAGGATAGACATAGAATGACTGATAAATCATCTCCCACAGTCCACAATTGATATGCATAGAATGACTGAAAAAATCTTCTCCCAACAATCCACAGTTTCACCCAACCCCAAGAAAATATGTATAAATATAAACAGATGTGGGAGACATCTTTTCCAGTAATAGTTACTAACAATTCCTACTTAATAAGCATACCAAAAACTGAAAGAAGTCTGAATCTTCTTTTCTTCATGGTGAAAAATAAATATCTTTCATCAAAGTTCAAACAAGTGGCAAAACACAATCTCAAAAAATAAAAAGGTTAAATTCTGAAACGCAATAATGAATACTAATAAACCTGAAATCTACAGAAGTGATACAAATTTTAACTTAAAAGAACAATGACAAAATGGTTAAGTAGAGAAGGTATGCAAATGGTCATGAATGGCAGGAAAAGAGAATCAAAAAAGAACTTGAAACTATATAGGACAAGGTATAGGCATCATAAAATAGCATACCTTTTGGATCACACGACAACCATACATCTGCAGACTTAGAGGTAAAATCTGTCCAGTAAGCTGGTTGGCAAGTTCCTTTCTTTGCTCAGGGCTTCCATACTCAAAAAACTGCAAGAAAATTGAAAAAAAAAAAAAAAATTATTGCAGCTAATTGACCAGGCAGACCTAACAAAAGAACTTTATAGTTCATGCTCACCTTCTGAATTACATAATTTCCAAAAACATCAGTCATTAGTTTGGGAGCAGAAGGAAGAACTTCTTTAAATACCGATGCCTTATCTTCAGCACTACAAGTCTCCAACTTCTGCTGAATAAATCGGCTCCCATGTTGATCGGCACTGGAATTTAAATGTCTTATCATTGAGAGTTTCCAGTAAAGAAATAAAACAAAGAAAATTAAGCACAATTAGCACTTGCCTAAATTCTACAATATTCCCAGCAATATCAGATAGCTCAAACTTCCGGCCTTTGCCTGATTTCAACTCCTCAAGAAAATTATATATTTTGGTATCATTAGAACTCTCTACTCCTCTATGTCCCTGCCATCCAGAATATACAGCTGCATACCTACCACTACCCAATCGGAACCTCATTTCATTTCTCCCACCAGAACTCCCAGTCTCACCAACAGGGGATCCAGGCAAAATAGGACTAGGAAGTGCTGATGATGGATACTGCATCAGTATACCCATGTTTGAGGGGCTTCCATAATAGTGAGGACCAACAACTCCACCCCTACCTTGGTAGAGGTTACTCACTCCAATTTGGTGAAATAATTTCTGGTCACCTGACCCATCATTAACCTCTGATCCTTTCTTTGGTTCAGGAATATTATTTTGGTTCCCCATTACACCACCACCAAAAGCCACCGGGTCAAATTGACCAGAAACATTATATGTTGGTCCGTAAGGTTGTTGATAGTATTGTGTATACGCAGGGTCAGCAAAAGGAGGTTGCACTGGGTATCCAAGTTGCCCGTAGAATTTGTTCAAAGGTTGCATGTCAGTTCCATTTTCAATGCCACCTCCAGCTGAAGCCCCAGTCATGTGAGCACTGAAGTTTGGACCAGCAGACCCATCAAAAACCATCGGAATAGCACCATGAGGAGGGTATCCAGCAAGGAAAGGAGGAACAACAGTAGAATTCATAGGGTACCCGCCCATGCTGTATTGAGAAGAGTATAAACCAGGAGGCTGTAAATTAGGGTAAAATGGATGTGGTGAAGTCATGTAAGCAGCTGCAGATGCATAAAGAGGAGGAGTGAACCCAGATGACTGTAATACTGGCTGTACTTCTGCTGATAATTTTGAAGGGCCATGGAGAAACTGATCCATGGCAATGTATGGAGAATTTGCTCCTTGGGAACCCATTTGAGATTTGACACCTTGAACTTGAAATGAATTATTATGCTGTTGGATTACTTGATGTGGAAACAAATGCTCCCATTGGTGCTGATGTTTTTTGTCTTTGGAATCTGGAAGGTTAGATATGTAAAGACCCTTCATTTTAGATTCCATATTAACAACATCAGCACTGTTTAAATTCCCTTGTCGAAGACACAGCATGGGTTGTGTGATTCCTGTACATTTAGGAGGTGATGAGCTTGAAACAGGAGTAGTTAAGGAAACAGCAATTGATTACAACACTATCCTATCAGTACCTAGAGATGACGCAGCAGCATTTGATGTGCTTGCAGGAGGATTATGCAAGGAACTTGAATCAGTATCACAGTCAACTGCTTCATCTGTTGTTCCAGGACTCAAGGAGTGAGACTTATTATATACAGGTGATGGAGTTCGAGGGTAATCTTTCTGCAAATATGAACCAGTAATTATGCAATTTCTAGTCATGTAATTGGTGGGGAAGGGAACAAAAATAGAATCAAGGGGATAAAATATATTTCAACTTACCTATGAAAATGCAAAATGTATGCAAGCACTGTAGCCTATTGTTAGACTAATACATAAAATAACAAAATGGACAGAAAAATCACTACCTGAATTAAATCAACCACGCTTTTGGCTTGGCCTCCCAACGTAGATGAATCCTCTCCAGAGCAAAACCCATTTGTCTGGCTTACCAAATCATCATCTTCAGGCTCTTCCTTGTGCGTAGAAAGGGTAGCTTGTGACAGAGGCAAGGAACTGTTGCCGCTGTCATCCATTGAAGTCAACCCCCAGTTAATGCCAAATCTACCAATATGGCTTCCAATATGTCGATTCTCCCAAGAAATGGGTGGTGTGGGAAGTCTACGGTGCGGGTTGACATTGGAATCATAAAAAGTCATATTTGATAGCTTCTCCGGCTCAGAGTTTTGAGCAGTACCATTTAAATTCCCCAATTTAGTATTCTTCTGGAAAGTCAGGTTATTTATGGCATGAAATGAGCCTTCCATGCTTGGAGGTGCACTTCCACTTCGATTGGGGACAATCTCCCTCCCATGACCATGGTACTTTTGATTCTTTCGTAGCAATCCCAAATCCTCCACAGACATATTAGGAGTTGACGGTGCAAAGGTTGCAGCCTCATTGTGGGAGGGGATTCTAATTGGGCTTTCAGTTGCCATATCACTAAAATATCGGTATGCCCTTTATCCTAATTAAAGAGTTACAACATATGCCACATAATGCCCCTGGAAGTTAAATCATTCATTTACAAAATAATAACTATTTGTGCTGAGTGACAAGTGAAACAAGATTAACTGAAAAGGAAAAGGTAGAGAG